>OMLM01013896.1:48495-62877 GCA_900302695.1 Helostoma temminkii | reverse complement strand
GTGAACGTGCTTGGTGTTGGTCTGGGTGATAATGTAGAGGTTAATATTCCTGCAGGTTGAGCAGTACGCTGTGTGTGTAGGAGCCTGAAACAGATCACCTGTTATAGACTTGAAGAAAGCTTGATGCCAAGGTGTCTAACATATCGAAAAACTTTTGATAATGAAGCGTATTGGCTAGACTGAAACATTGGACTTTTACTTTTGGCAAACATGCAAATACACTTTCACAGATTTGGACCCTTTTTTATGATTTGTTATGTCTTCACAAAAACTTCACAAAAGTATATAACATCAAACCATGAAATAAATTATATGGCGCCTTCAATTTAGTGTTGGCCTCTGCATACAGATGCATGAATGAGATGCTGTACTTTACAGCTAAAATGATAAGCCTTATTATTGATTAGTAAGCTTACAGAAGATTTCAGAAAGGCCTATTCTAAGATAACATCTAACCCCCCGAAAATGTCTTCATGTTATGCTGCCTCTTGGCCTGTGAAGTAATCCTAGCTTTTTCTTTTTAGCCTCTATTACCTGGTATTTTAACATTTACTATGTTGCTCAATTTATTTAGAACATATCATCCCTATTCATGCACATTTTAAGTGGGATTTTAGAACAAACTGAAGTAAATGCTCGCAATTTCAAGCCTGTGACTCACTGACATCACCAGATTTAGTTAGTTTAGTTTAGTTTAGTTAAATTTAGTTTCTTACAAAAATCTCTGAAGGTGCAGTGTATGAGTAATTGTATTAAGGTCTAGTGACTGATTTTGCCAATCCAACACTTTCCACTATTTCCCTCTCTTACGTCTTCTTTCATCATTGCCTTCCTGCAGAATGGAGCTACTCCCATCTAGTTGTGATACATTTCTCTAAACTGATGTTAAAATGCTTCTGTTCACCTCTAAATTCATTTTGCTGCCACCTTTAGAAGCAGGTATACAAACTAAAGCCATGACACTATCACACTTTGAGTGTGGTCATATAAGTTTAAGTGCAAGAGTGCAAAGTACCTGTTTCCCTCTACCTGTACCTGTTACTATTCCCACCTAATTGAATCTTTTAATTAGCACTCATTCTATTTTAGTAGTGAAATGGCCTGTTACATCTTACACATTGCTTCTCAATTTAAAGTTAAACATTTCTTCCACTTGAGGTTGGCAGTGTGTGACAATTTGAATGAAATTTTCTTACTAAAAAAACTCACCACCCACCTCAGACAAGTGTTTGTTTGAGAAGCAGCGTAAGGACATGGTACTACTGTAGGAAACAAAATAGTTGTTTGCCTAACCACAATTTCTATTCAACCACAATGACATTTACACCAATTTGTTACATGACTAGAAGCAGCAATGCGGGGGATTTCCTACATCTCTGCTCATAAATGATTACACTATGAGTCACTATAATACAGTATATTTAAACAATACAAAGTAGATTGCATTGAGTAAGAGTTGCTTTTGTGCGATTAATTATGGTTGTCCTTTTTTGTTGTGTAGATTGTTTTTGTATCCTGGCACCTTTCTTTTGCTCCCCCTTAAATATGGTACTTAAAACTTAAAACTGCACAAAATGATCACCTGACTCATCCATCTTCCTCAGCACTAGACTGTTACAGTGCAATTCAGTTGAACAAAAGGGCTGAAGAGAGCTGACCTTCCAGTCCTGTTAGTACATCAACATGAAAAAAAATATTCAAATAGGCTATATTAATGCTAACACATGCCGGGAATCTACTGGCCAAATATGCCAAGCAAATGATGCCAAGCATACTAAACATAAGGAATGCATTTTGGTATGATACAGTATTTGCAAACAATGTCACAGTGAGTCACTTGTTTTGCTTTACCTCCATGAATAAGAACTTTTGACTGGCCATAAAGCATTTTTTGAATGCAGTGGCTGGCTAATCAAGATCAGACATAATTAATTTCATTGTCTGTTGGTCAGAAGTACAAGACTTTGTGCAGCCCAAAGCCTCTTGGCCGTGCATATATCCCGGTTGGGAATCATTGACGTACTTCAAAGCAGGTGCCGAAGCCAAACCTTAAACAAGGACTTAAAAGGACAGTGGGGGGTGAGTCTGTTGGGTGGCTGTCATGGTCATTATCCTGGTGGCTCTGAATCCCCTCCCTTCCCAAAGCACACACATGAAACAACCCTTCAACCACATACACAAATCTGTAGCTAGCCCACCCAGTCTTCCCCACGTTCTTAGCGTTTGGAATTTGGAAATCACTACAATACACATAAACATGTGTTATCATGTCAACTTTGTAGCATGGAGGGGTCTATTCACGGAAAGGGAAATGAAAAAAGTGGTAGGAGATGGCTAGAACAAGGTGGTGGATTAAAAGGTGATAGAGAAAAGCGCAGAGAGTCTTTAATTCAAGAAACCCTTGATCCCCCCTCCCTCTCCTGAGAGTGATACTTCATGAAACACACAGACAATAGCTCAGTGGAAGAAGTCACCCTTAATTCTCCTTTTGATCACCCAGAAGCCTTTGTGTCCCTGGGCTCTTTACACATTCTTTCCTTTTTGTGCCAATGCTCTAAGTTGGGAATGATTAGTGTCTGAGGATAAATCCCCTTATTTCATTCTCCCTCTTTAGGGATGCTGCTTCCCGGGCAGTCAGCTTAACATAAAGCGAGTCGCCTCACAATAAATCCAAGTTACTTTTCACCTACCCAGAGGAAAAAAAATTCTTTCATGTCATTAATGTACTTTCATTAATATTAGTAAAGCACAGAATCCACCCTTTTACCACATCCTGTTTGATTTACTTTGTTATATTCCTTCCTTAACCAGTGTAACACCATGATACGAACAGCAGAGTACCAAGATAATGCAGAGCAAACGTTTGGAGAGCTGATTTTTTCATTTTTCCTATATACACAACCACAATCAATATGTGAATGAAGTTCAGCTTTAAGAGGTCTCACAAAAAATATGCCATTTACTTTTTAGGCATGGCAGCCATTTAAAACAAAGTAGTAATATTTTAATATAAAAACCCTTTGCAGTCCATGAGTAGCTAAAGTCTGCAGCCCATGAACATCACCAAAGTCTAAGTTTCATCCCTGAAGATGCTTTGCCAGGCCTTCACTGCAGACGCCTTGCTTGTAACTAATAAACTCTAATATCCTGTCGCCATGACTAACCCTAATCCTGCCATGGGCTGGGGCGGGGAGAATCATTTAAGTCCAACAACTTCACCTAACCCACCCATAAAGTCTAGAGATGTTCAGGGTTCCGGTGCATGTCTGAAAGCAAGTCAAGAAGATTCAAACAAGTGCACATTATGTCTCTTCAAATGGTCAGGAACCTCAGGTTGGAATAACATGAAACTGACAAAATTAATATAAATAAAAATGCACTGAAAATTAACTAATGAAAATCAGACAGTGCTTTAAATTGTGGTTTAAAAAAGTTATTTAAAAAAAACAAACTAATAAAACTGGCCTGGACAAAACTGATGGAACTTAATATTTTGTTGCACATCCCTTTGAGGCAATCACTACAATCTGTAATTTCTGTAACTCTCAATAAGACTTTTGCACCTGCCAACAGGTATTTTGGTCCACTCCATGCATGTTTTAGCTTTTCCCAAAGATGTTCGAAGGGATTTAGATTAGAAATCACAGGTGGCCATTCAGAATAGTCTGATGTTTTGTTCTTAGCCATTCTTGGTGTTTTTAGCTGTGTGTTTTGGGTCATTGTCCTGTTGGAGGACCCATGACCTACGACTGACACCAAGCTTTGTGACACTAGGCAGCACATTTTGCTCCAGAATACCTAGATAGACTGGAGATTACACTGTACCCTGCACAGATTCAAGACACCCTGTGCCAGATGCAGCAAAGCAGCCCCAAAACATAACCGAGCCTCCTCCATGTTTCACAGTAGGGACAGTGTTCTTTTCTTTGTATGCTTCATTTTTGCATCTGTTAAGATAGAGCTGATGTGACTTAGCAAAAAGTTCCAGTTTTGTCTCATCTGTTCAAAGGACATTCTCCCAGAGGCTTTGTGGCTTGTCAATATGCATTTTGGCAAATTCCAGACTTGCTTTTTATGATGTTCTTTTAACAGTGGAGTCCTTCCATTAAGTCCATTAAGTCGTCTTCCATTAAGTCCACTTTGGCTCATACAAGGACGGATGGTGTGATCTGACGCTGATGTAACTTGACCTTGGTGTTTACCACTAATCCCTTTGGAAGTTGTTCTGGGTACCATTCGTATTATTCATCTCTTCAATTTGTCATCAATTTTCCTCTTGCAGCCACATCCAGAGAGGTTGGTTAAAGTCCAGTGGACCTTAAACTTCTGAATAATATGTGCAACTGTAGTCACAGGAAGCTGCTTGGAGATGGTCTTATAGCCTTTACCTTTAACATGTTTGTCTATCTAGGCCATCCTGTCCAGGCCATTTTCATTAGTTTGTTTTTTAAAATGCGGTGGTTCAAAAGCAATATGTGATTTTTATACTTTTCGCACTGCTTTTAAAATCTTGCAGGTATTGTTATGTGTGCGTGTGTGTTTGTATAATGATAGGTTTCTATGTGCATACCAGAATGCACGTGCACCTGTGCCCTGCTGTGTGTGGTGGGTTTCGAGAAAGAAACACACTCCCCTCAGATCACGTTAACCACTTCCACCTTTATCTGCAACAGCTCCTCGCTGAGGTCGAGATAACAACCTGGCTCTGATGCTTTGATGCTTTTCCCCTTCTGACAGCACTAAACAAGGGGGAAACCCACATGTGCCTCTGGGCCTTCCGTCTCAAAACCTATCTTCAGATGTGTGATGTGGGACCATCACTGAGATCAAATCATTAATTTACATCCTTTTGTTCATGGTGTAGGGCTGGAGAATTTACACACTGTGGTTCTGTAGAGAGATGCTTCATATTGTTGATAAGAATTTAGCAATTATGCAGTGGGGAAGCATAGACACACAGATACCAATCATGTGATATAATGGCACACATTTGGCTTTTATCAAAAGCTCAAAAGTGAAGTGAATATCCTTCACTTTATATGGATCTCATCACTTGGCGCTTGCACATAAGTTTCATGGGACACATAAACATGCCAAAGCATATCCAGGCCTGCGGGGTGTTACTCTGAGTGTTATTGAGTTCATGTCCAAAATGCCACCTACAGGAAAACACAGAGAGGTGCACATTGTAAGGTCCCCAGTTGAAAAGATGAAGTAATCCCTTCCTATAATTAAAGGATAAGAAAACATCAAAGTAAAGGTGTTGCAGTCAGAAAGGACATCAATTAGGCTAACTGCATGACTTAACGCCCAACTTCCTGAAAAAGCTAAAATAAGAAAAGCAAACCACATTGCTTTAAAACAAGTGATATCAAATGACATGAATGAGAAAATGATGAGGAACTGTGAGCTTCTTTTAGTGCAGGTGATATTCAATATTCATTAGAGAATAAACTAATCAAGTTAGTTTTGCTCTGAAAACAGTGTGTTTGCTTAGTTCACTTTGGGTGCTCAAAAAAATTTAATCTTATATTTCATAAAATAGGTTGTTTTATATTTTATATTTTTATTATGGTTTTAAACCCACTTTTCATTTATACTTTTTAAAGAAAGATTTAAAATCAACCATTTTGCTTTTATTTATAATAGTTAGGAACATGTAAAGCTGGGATAAAAGTCAATAAAATGATAAATCACTCTATATACATGTATGGAACTGCACACTTTAAAAATATCTGCAAGTTTGTCAATAACCTTTTTCACAATACACTATTACATTATTTTTGTATTTTATTAATCCACATATCCTGATTAGCCCACATTGAGGAATAAACATTACTAAATTGCATTCAAAATGTTACTATAGCAGCAGTATAAACATAGCAAATATTTACAAGTATGACAACATTCTCTTGCTACAGTCCCTTAGATATATTCCAAGTGCCTGTACTTTCCAACACAGGAAGAAACAGTCCACTGATCGGATGTGGCAACCAGTTGGTGATTGCTGGTCCTAACATTAACCTGGTTACAACATTAGGTTTTACAGTGAAGTACATTTGTGTGTCCTCTCAAAGCTGCTGAACATTTGGTGATGTAGAGTCCTCATAGGTGAACTAACAGCTAACTTAACAGTCAAGGTTTTTGTTGGGTTTTTTTTTTGTTTTGTTTTTTTTAGTAAAGTTCAAAGTTGTTATTTAAAAGTATTAGACTAATGCCAGCAATTTTTACCTGCTTCCAGTCTTTATGCTGTATTGCGTCCTGGCTTCAGCTTAATACTAAATTCATATTACATGTATACATGAAAAATTAGGCTTTTGCTGGTAGTAAATAGTCCTTATATAGCTGTTGTTTACCTTATTGGTAATCAAAGTGCTTCTCATTTATCCCTTCACACACATAATTACACACTGAGGCAGAGCTGCCATGCAGCTGGCCTGATCCACCAGATTTTAACACATTTGATCCAGTGTCCACACACACAATAATTGAGGAGATATACTCAAAAAGTTTCTCCATGATAAAATCAATATTTTTATATTCTCTGTAACAAGTGTCCTAAATTGAGCACCTATCCCTTTAACAAAAAAACTACAAATAAACCTTTCCTTCTTGCACCATGTACACTAGTAGAATTTACGGCCCTGATAATGTCCTTCATAAACTCCTGCCAATCAAATTTTAAGCAAGACAGAAAGACAGACAGAAGCAGTGTGATGTAAAATAAACATGTCAAGCCATGAAGAGAATGAGACGGGCATCCAGAGAGACAGACAGAGTGGGAGCAGCTGGGAGGCTGGGTGGGACAGCTGTGTTCTTCCGGAATGTTGTGTTATTTCCAGATCAGGAGCTCTCTTTTGAACTAAACCAAACTCTGTGCTTTCATGAAGAGCTGCCTGCAGGCCCCTCTACCTCCACAGCAGGCTTTTGTGTGTGCCTGCCGTCCCTCGACCCCTTTATAGTCTCGCAATATTGGTTTAGGAACAAAAGCGGCTGCTTAATTCAATAGAGCACCTTTCCCAATAAACTGGCTGGGTGCTCTTGCTGTGTGTGGCAGGCCTCACCACATGTTGTTGTTTTCATTGTGTCACCATTGTGAAGATAAATGAGAAGTTCTGACATTAAGAGGGAAGGAGACTGCACGTGATTGTAGGAAATATTATGTGCAGAGAGGTAACAGAAGACTTCACCAACTGGAAGTATCTGACAAATAGTGTTTACTCTGGAATTATGTTTGGATCTCAAAAAGAACAGTGTGAAATGTGATTTGAGGTTTTATAGTACATAAAAGCAACTCAGCTAAATCTGGAAATGCAGAATACAGATCAAAAATATCACAAAGTTGTAGATACACGCAGAAAATCCTATTGACACCCTGTGTTTTTCTGTTAAAAGTTCAACACAAGGAAACATGAGTTAAATTTAGCATTGAATGTTGATAGTGCTCTCAAAGTATATACAGTGTCTGTGTATACAGTATGTAGGATCCATGTACATTTGCATAGTGACTGTGTATGACTTGGTGTCATTGAGGTCATCAGCAGTACGACAGTGCAGGGACACTGACGACAGGCTGGTGAAAGCGGTTTCGCTGAACTGTCAACAGCAGTTAGTTACTGAAGCTGTTGACCTGATGGTTTTACTCCTCATCCACCTGCTCCCAATGTAATCACATGATTCTGTGGCAGTTATCAGTTGTTATTGAGACCATCTAGTCCATCTCGTCAGCTCAGCAGGCTGTTATCATGGATCTGACATTCATCTTTACAGTAATAAATGCATTGTGTTCAATTAGGGTTATGCACAAAACCTACTTCACTAGATTTAAGTATAAAAAGCACTTGGTTAGGTTTAGGCATAAAACATACATACAAAACGTACTTGGTTAGCTGCCATTACTCATGTCAATAATTGTGTGCACTAGTTGTTTCTCTTTTGACTGGCAAATGTGATTGTCATATTTGTTGTGTGTACTGAATGCATATGATACAAATATTTAACCTAATTTTAAATAGATGTTTTTCTATTTAGTCATCTTATGTGTATCGAACGTGCAATCGATGTGTTTTGTAACACCTCTAATGACAGCCACACGCCCAAATGCATTATTCGGACAATAAAGTTGTTCTTCCTACTACAAGTGTGTTGTTTTTACCCCTGTACACAGGTAATCTCTGCAGGTATCTCACCTCTCCAGGCCTTCGCTTCTCTTCCTCTGCTAAACTTGTTACATCGCTCCAAGGTAACACATGTCAGCGGTGGGAGCCAGTTTGATGGGCCCTGACATATGCACTGCTTTGAGGCTCAAGATGACAGTTGCCCAACTAGAGGTTTTTACTAGTGCGGTGAGCAAAAACTTGGGAAAAAAATAAAAAAAACAAAAGCTGCCAGCTGTCAGAGCCTGTAAATGGTGATTTTGTTTCACTTGTGTTTTTTTTTTTCTTCTTCAGAATCAAAGCCTTATTGAATTCTGTCCAAAACCAGCATGTTTGGCCCTGCCATCAGGAAAGAAAGCCATGTTATTTATTTCTTAGCTAGAAGTTGAACTTAGGGAGGTCTTCATAGTGCTTCATATGCCACACTGTGGCTTTTCTGCAGCGATTGGCTCCACTATTGTTCACTGTGATCAGCCTCTGTTGCGGGCAGGGTTAATTAATGCAGTTGGAATGTAACGAGTGTAGCTTGTCAGCCAAGCACATGCCCTTTGGCATTTTGTCAACTTGTCACATTAATGAAATACGGTGCATGTCGAGATTGCTCAATTTCCAATTCAACTTTTAAACTCTGTCTGGCTCCAGCTAATGATGTAAGAGTTAAATCGAGCATTAAACACACTCTGGTTCTGTTTTGAAGTTTGTGAATTGCATGGACATATAAGGTTAAGAGGCAGCTATTGCTTGCAAGACAGGGATGAACGCCACATTTGTCTTACAAAATCTTTCTGTGTGAGCACAAACTTGCTATCATCCTTTAGAAACTGATGAGGTCATACATCATGAGTGATTAAATGATAGATTCAAGAGCAAAATGTTGAAGAATCAGTGCGTACTACACTTGTGCATACTGGCAAAAGCAACATGACATATTTCTTATTACTGTAGGAAAAAGTAACAAGTTACAATGGTACTTACTAATGAAGTAACTAGCTCATTTTAGGTTAGGTTGAGGTTTTGTGTTGTTCTTGCAAAACTAAGATTTGTTCTTATGTGTTTCAACTAAGTTGTCAAAACATTAAGAACACAATAGGTTTGTTTTTTCCTTAGTGAATCTGTAATTTTAAACACACAAAACTCAATTGATGGAAGCCAGATTACAACTAAAGTACATATGCAATACCATTTATCTTTTCCTAAGGATACAGGATATGTAATAATTATTATATTTTTGTGGCTCTTTTCATAACAGACTTACAAAGTGTATCAGAGGACAAACTGTGTTTTTGTTCTCTGACCTGTGATGGTTGATCCAAACTAAAGCCTGTAGTTATCTGCCTGCCTCTTTTTACAAGTCATGTCATGCCACTGGTCCTATTATTACTCCTGAATAAAGAAGCCCATCATGGATTGCTTCTGTGCAGCTACTTGGTGTTCAGTTTCTTCCTCCAGGCTCTGTAGTTGTCAGAAGCATTTCCTACTGTGCAGAGACAAACTCATTTTACACTGAAAACACGAGAGGTTCACTCCTCTCCATAAAAACAGCTAAAAAAGATCGAACATGTCTCATCAGCTGCTTTTATCTGCTTTCATCACCATGGAAGTATAAAGTTGCATACACCCTCCAGCAAACACACCCGCATACATACATAGCTAGAAAACATTGACAAAAAGAAAACATACAAAAAATGTCTATGGATATGCTTAAATGTGGTTATATTAGGATTACGCAGGTGACAGCACAGGTACAGTCAACCCAGTCTTCTGATTTTGATTTTAGATTCAACTAAACTACACCCACATATATGGTTTTGTGGGAAATGCAAATGAAACCCAACTCTATTTTCTATAAACCAAATGAGGATATGTTCACAATTGGCCTAAATGACAAGTTGCATATACATGCATACTTAACAAATCAATTAAATGTACAAGGACAGATCTTTTTGTTCAGAAATATCAAATCTACAACATCCAGTTTTCTGAAAAAATTAAAAATAACTGACTCCAATGTTATTTATTTTTCTTACAGTTGCATACAGGCACTCATAATGCAGCATAATTATTATATGATTACATTTGCTACCTAACCCTGGCTGCAAACATGTTGGATGGAAACACTAATAAGACTAATGTTGTATAGTACAACAAATTAATTTGAAATCTTATTAAAAGTTATACTGCACTATATAAATGAAGTTTCTGTTATTTAATGAGGACACTGTTAACCTGAATCTCTGCTTCATTACATTTATTTCAGTTACTTACACCACATGATTAGCTAAATTTCAGTTATTATTTTTTAATGGTTTATTTTTAGCCAAAGTACCATAATAACATACATACAAAGTACTGTTATTACTGAATATCACAGCTTACTAAAAAATAGCCAAGATGTAAAACATCAGTGTGTTCACAACTAAAGCCTTTGAAGAGAAGATGAATGTACTTGAGCCAGCTGTACAATGTGCACACACTCACACAATGACAACAGATTCAGCAGGGGACAAATACAATTCATCATAGTGAATTGTTTGGATGCCACTGTGGAACACCAGAAAGCAAAGACACCCATGGAAAAATATTTCTGTGTAAACTATTGTACACCTCTGACAATGGTTGCTATGTAAACCACGTTCTGCATGTTTCCAAAACGTGAGGCTGTTTTCAGAGTCAGTCCACTGTCAGTCAAGTTTAAAATATGACAGAAGATGGATGTGTTTTCTCTTCGCATGTCATAAAAGACACTGTCAACATTTCATTAACTTTACAATTTAAACTCCTTTTCCAGAGGAAATTGCATAATAAAACAGACTATTTTTCCAAATGCAAAATGCTGCCTAGTGACTTGATAGTGGAGAGAGTCTAATGTCTAATGTGTGGCACAAATGTGCATCTTCACTTTAATGTTTACACATTTATTATCAGGCAGTAAATTTGATATTTATGACATTAAGTTGTGAATTGTACCGCTGACACTATAATACACAGATCTGGCACCTGGTTGAAACCAGGTGAAGTGAAGTGTTTTAATGGTGTTAAGTCCTCCAGAGAACAGAGAAATGTTTTGTTTAAAGGTATATGGACAAATATTTTTAAGAGATGTATTCATAACTCCTTCCTAACAAATAGATGAAAGCCGAAGTTTCAGCCTTAATCTCAAAACTCTAGACTCTTGCTTCGATGACTTGGTTTGGATGGTGTAGAACTAATGTAGAGAAATGTCTGCATATTACTGACATTGACAAGACCATTGGCTTTTATAAAGTTGGTACTATCTATAATAAATTAAAAGATTAGAAAAGGCTGACTTTTACGAGAAGTAGCTTCCACTCTTCAATGGTGATTTATTCTGTTAGCCACAGTTTTGCCAATCACAACCACTTGCTACTCCCATGATGCCTCTGGCTTTTTCCTTTCAAAGGTTGGATAATGGCAGGGAGGTCAAGGGCTGGAGAAACAATACGGTTTCTGACAGCTCCTTTTCTGATGGCCTCATGCATGTTGTTGTTTGTGATATGTTGCTTGAATAAAGAAAAACAGAGGCCAAGCTGAGCATGCTAATAGAGTAACTGTGGCAAGATTTCACATGAGGGCTGGAAGCCCTCTGCACCACCCTCCTTCCCTTCAACTGACACCATACTCACCTCTCACCATCCAACCTTCTCCTCCACCAAAAGCCTTCAGCATCAGCTTTGCCAAACGCTTGCAGAGTTATTTTAACCACTTGATTTCTCAACAATATGACCAACACACCCCTTCCCGCTCCCTTTTGCTTAATAACCCCACGCCAATATGAAGAAAAAAAGCCTTTGTATTGACAAGTCCAAAAGTGCAGACAAAACACGTCTGTGAACACAGCACAGCTTTCACACATTAAGAAATCTGTCCTCGGTCCGGAGGCATTTGATAGTTTCATTTCGGCATGGATCCCAGAGGGGCCCAAGTGCAGCTGCTTCCATTCTGCTCGTCTATTTTGGAGAGTGAAAGGCAGGCAGGGAGGCCTGTCACGGCAGCCATATAAAGACTGTTGCTTAAAAACAAGCAGGGGTCTAAAGGTTACGTCTTAAGAACAATAACCATGACCACTTTCTGTTGACCTCCCTGCATATAACACAAAGGCAACACAGTTCAATCTTACAGTTTATCCAGAATGTGCCATGGTGCCTCTATGAACATCTTGACTAAATGATGAGTTTATATATTCACAGAATTCTGGTCTAGACACTACACATACTGTTAGTCACTGCTGTGTTTACACCATATGCTGATACTTTATGGGCATGTATTACTTATGGTGTTATGTACAGTACTGACTGTAAATATCACGTCTGGCTGTATAATATCGTTTTTTATTTTTTTGGAAACTATTCAGCAATACATGTCTTAAAATAATCATTTGAATTAATTTAAAGTAAATGGCTCCAGCTGCTGCTTACTGTATACCAAACTCTATTAAAAAGTGGAAAATTGCACTCTATTTACTCCAATGAAAGATGCATTTTGCTTAATAGTTTCTCCTTAAGAATACACAGTAAAAAGAGACAGTAAAAAGTAAAAAGAGCTTTAGCAGTATTGTGTAAAGTATAGAGCGTAAGTGTAAGCATTTAATCAATAAAACCTTAGGATCAAACACACACAGTCACTCATTTTTATTTAATCCCCTGAAACTGTAGTTGATGACAAGGTAACTTGTAATGGGATTCCCAAAAACTGTAAAACTAAATTTTAAAATGCTGTAATACCCAGTAACTAATTGCTTGGATTTTGGTGAAATCACACAAAAAGGAATCACCATACAATATAGAATTTAGTGATAAAAAACAGATTTAATAAATGTTTACCTATCAGGTCAGCATGTTATTTTAGAGTGGGCAACCCCAGTCCTATGTCTGGGAGAGTCCTAAGACCAAAGAATAAAACCAGGCCACATTTTCTTTATAGTTTTCAACTATACATACTACAGTTTTTATTACTTTTCAAGCAATTTGGTTACTAGTCTTGAACCTCTTCATAAATGTACTCTATGAACTGTGCTGAATTTGCCTGTCATAGGGTTGGCATTATTTCACAGAAGCAAACAACTCTAAAATGCAGATGGGGAAATGGAAAGTCATGTGTACAGCCTATATGTCTCAAATTGTTGACACAATCTGCACTCTGTGCCACCTAATTCCCAGATGTCGGGTCATCCTGTCCTCCAAATCTCCCCAAATCCCACAGACAGTGGTTCTGTAGAAGCCCTGTTTACTCTGGGCCTGCCGGACACGGCAGCCTCAGACCCCTCCCTGATCTCTCTTGCGTGACACAGTCACGCACTCATCAGTTAATGCTGAACATCTGGCGGGATTAGCAATGTCAGGCCAATCAGAGCTGAGCTGACAGATCCCAATGAAATGCCATTCTGCAGCTGCACTTGGCATTCAAGTGCTTTTAGATTTCCATTTTTCCTTTTTCCTCCTTCCACTCCTGTCATCTTCTTCTTCTTCTTTCCTCACCTTTTCATGTCTTTTTCTCGCCTATCCAATCTGTATCTACAACAATTTATTTTGACTAAATCATCCAAAAATAAACCTTTATCATTGTCATCTTTAGACTATAAAAGATGCAGGATATTGATCAGTGAAGTAAGAGTAACTCAAGTACATCAGCAATGTGAAAAATGAAACTGAGATATGTGAAATAGCAAGAAGGTCAGTGATAGAAAAAAGGATATTTACAGTACAGCACATTGAGTGATGTGAAAAAGCAATTACCACCCTCCTTATTATAATTTTTTCCACATTTGTCAAACTAAAATGATTCAGATCATCAATCAAATTTTAATATTGCATAAAGATAACCCTGGGTGCATACAAAATACAGTTTTAAAATGATGGTTGCATTTATTAAGGGGGAAAAAGCTGTTCAAACCTGCCTGGTCCTATGTGAGAAAGTAATTATCACCTCCTTGAGAAATCGCGAACGAACTATGATTAACCACATTTTTGCAAAGCTAAGTTTCATTTCACTTGAAGGTGTGCATCCTGTTAAAACTGGTGTAAAACTAACACAGCTTTTCATAAAAAAGAACATCATATCAACAGTCAAACATGGCGGTGGTAGTGTGATGGGCTGGGGCTGACTTGAATTCTGTGCTCTATCAGAAAACGTTGAAGGAGAATGTCCCCCTCTGAAAGGTTTAAATATATATATATATATATATATATATATATATATTTACTTACAC
>OMLM01013896.1:0-48475 GCA_900302695.1 Helostoma temminkii | reverse complement strand
TTTACTTACACGGTTTTAGAGTTGCTTCGTCAAAGGCTTACAACCAATTGAGATGCTGTGGCATGACCTTAAACAGGCAGTTCATGCTCGAAAACCCAATAATGAGGCTGAATTAAAACAATTCTGCAAGGAGGAGTGGGCCAAATTCCTCCACAGTGATGTAAAAGACTTACTGCCAGTTATCACAAACACTTAATTGCAGTTGTTGCTACCAAGTGGATATGCAAAAAAATAAAAAAATCGTGAAAAGGGCATATATATATACACGAACATTGAGCATTAAGTGTCCCATCACATGTTCTGTTTGGTCTTAAACTCAATTTTCTTTTCTGCCTGCTTATGGTTGAACAAATTGGATGTCAGACAAATTACTAAAAAGGGAGGACAAGTGAAAATGGAGAGACACAAAACAAGAGAAGAGGGGAAGTGAAGTGGGGTGAAGGCACCACCTGCTCCAAATGTTTGCAGCCATCAATCTTCTATGCTCTGGTTGCACCACACATGCTGCTACAAATGTGATAAACACCAAGTGAAAAGTGCAAAATGAGCTTTCTACTCAAGTGCTAATGTGAGTAGTTTTTCATGGAACCACAGATAGTTTAACTGCTGATTTGAATTGAGGTATTTACATTTTTCTTGGAGTCTGTCGGGGCTGCTGACAGAGAGAAATTGTCTTGCTGGTAGAATGACACAATCAAGGCTTTAAGTAGAATAGATTAATATATATGAAATATATGAATGATAAATGAGAAATTACAGCTGTGAGTATTACAATAAATACACATTTATTTAATAAACTTCTATGATAGTGTTATAGATCCTGAAAGCTTAGAAAAAGTGCTAGGTTGATCTGATTCTGTCATTTGAATCTCAGTAAAGCCAGATGGAATACACATTTGTTTACTTTATTTATCCCCTTGTTGAAACTGTTACTATTATTAAGTAATTATCATATTTATTCATGTAATTGCACCACATATTAAGCATACTTTTTCCCCAATTACATTGCAGTTTTCGTAATGAGTGATGGAGGAAACTACCAATTGAAGTCAGCTGAAGACAATAAGATGAGAAAAGCTATAAGCAAAGTATATTTTTATTTCAATAACATTTATGTTTGATATTATTGGATAATATTCAGCACAAAAAAACCCCATTTCATTAAATTAAACAAGGGCTAAAGTTAACTACTATCTGTAAAGTTCTCATTTACCAGGTTTTTAAAAAGAAGTGTATCTATAATTCGTCATACTCGCTACACTTGCTATACCTTTTTTTGCTTTGGTATCACTAGTATTACAGCAGCAACCCGCCTCAGAGGTGAACAGATGCAAATGTTACACATATAAAAGCCACTCTAACTAGAGGAACTGTGTCCTGTAGCCACCCATTCCCATACCGTATTTCTAGACTGATCGTTGTGTGATAATTTCATTAAACAAGTTAACTACTATCTTTAAACTTTTCCATTTTAATTCAAATGCATTTCAAATGTACTGCTAAATGTCTTTTTACTGTGTAAACTTCTCTTATCAGTTATTAACTCATGCAGGACAGTGAGTCGTTCTGCAGATAAACAATTATTTTTTTTCCAGATGAGACCCCTCTGACATTTGTCTGTCCGCTGGTGATGAAATCGCATGAGATCAAGTTGCTGGAATGCACCAGCAGTCTTGGTTCTACTGGGACTAATCGGAGGGGTTTGCTGAGCCTCACATGGACACACGGGCCTTGCATCTGATCCCAAACAGCTGCTTAGCAGACAGGGCCTGCAACTGAGAATTCACAATCCAAAACCCTCCTCCAGTCCAGGCAAGAGCATTTGAAAAACATTGCTCTGACCCTCAGAAGGTCTCAACCCCACAGCAAATGTATTTTGGCATATTTGGCTGGGAAAAGCACCTGTCTTCTCATGAAGTGTTTTCGGAGTGAGTTATTTTCAGCAAACAGGCATTCCTTTGCATCTGCAGTAGATCTATGCTGGATCTCTTGATAAATGTTAAGAGAAGGTATTTTCCCCCTGTTTTTACTCACCTAAAACACCTTCACCAAAAAGGTAGAGGTGATCTGCATTTCATAAAAGACTCTCAAGAGTTTGAGGTTGCTTTTGTTTAACTTCACACGCATTAGCACTAAAATAAGACGCAATACTGAAGCACATGACTATTCACATGAATAATGTGTCAAAAGTGAGTAGATCTAATGTAAATGCACTTAATGCAGTTGTGATTAAGTTCGAATCTCACAGTGTTACTACAGAGGTTGTGAAACTGTATACATCGAAGTGATAATACAGCCGGGTGAGTGCTGATTTCCTGTTGTTGTCATCTGGCAGCCATTTCACATGAAGGTAATTAGAGAAATTAGCCGCCATGTGGAATGTTTTCTCTTGACAGAGTGAGAGGGAAGCCTTCCAGGAGTGCTCTCAGTTCCTGATTCATAGTTCCTGACTGGACCCTCAGCACACAGAGACACATGCACACACACACTTGCACTCTTTATCCCTTGGTTTTACAACCCCTATCTTTCCCTCTTTGCTTTTTTTTTTTTTTTTTTTTCTTTCCTTCTAGATCACACACAATGTATGTGCATGCATGCTATCAGACTCAAAAACCAAAGCACCCTCCAAACTGAACCAGATGTTTTGCATTATGAAGCAGCACGGCTCTCCTCTAAAGCCCTCCACTGAAGAGTACAGTGAGTCTCATTACTCTCCTGTATTTACTTCTATCTATCTGTCTTTTGTTTATCCTTTCTCTTTACTGGACTGGAATTCACTTACTTGGTGGTCATATGCATCAACTGTTATAACATTTTTAACTTATAAAAATGCATTTTACTTAAAGTAGCAAAGTGCATCATTAGCACTCAGTTTGCTGGAATGACACTTCTTTGAAACATTACCTGTAACTGGCATCCGTGTAAATACATCACATGCTTTGCCCTGGAAGTAAGTAACATTTACCAGGTTTTTGAAATAGGTATATCTACATTTCATCACGTACTATACCTTTTATTGCTATGAAATCACTAGTATTACAGTAGCAACTAATCTCAGAGATGACCAGGTCAAAAGCCAAACTCGGGCACTCTTTTTCAGCCACATAAAGGAGAGAACTCAGTCCAAAACGGTCACACCACTCAAAGCTCTACTTGACCTTCCTCCCAGCCAAGTCACGTGCCCAAGACCCAGGCTGCACAGGCCACCTGGGCCTGCCATGTGCCCACGCCCCATGCCACACAGACCTCCCAGGCCTGGGATGTGACATTTAGCTAGATTTGGACATTTGTAAGAGATTTTTTTTTTATTTTTTGGCAGTTGTTAAAAAAATAGAGGGGAAAAAAAGATGAAGCTAAGGGTAATCTCGTTTGAGATGTGGCAACTGTACTTCAGACGAATCCTCTAATCTCGAGGAGAGACAATAATTAACACTCTTTGCTCATCCTAAGTATGTAAACACACTGAACTGCCCCAATAAGCGAAGAGATTCATGGTGCAGCTTTAAGTGGTGTTTCAGTGCCAGTTTCTCTCCTGACATTCTAAGTTCGCTCTGCACCACTACTTCCCATATTCCATCTCATCCCACTCCTCCCTGCATATCTTTCAGAATTTTGACATTTCAAATGTCATTAAGATTCCTACTTGCAGGAATCCTGCAGGTTGACAGGAGCTATAGGAGCATGAGGCTCCGAGGTTAAGCAAGTAGTGGGATCCTCATATATTTTGTCTCTTAAGCCTTTTACTTCAACTTTAAAAGTTGAAAGGAAAATAGTTGAACCATGTGAAGAGCAGAATTTTGAAAAAAAAAAAAAAAAGGAATTTGCCACAATGCACAATATTGTGATTTGCAATATACTGTAACAAACAAACAGTACAATGAGACTTGCTTGGTTAGCTTAGAAAATACTATCACTGTTATAACATGAACTACTGTATCATGAATACAGTGGATCCAAACATTGGAATTAACTCATACTACTAAACTCTGTTTTGAGACCATAGTCAAGTGACATTTATCTTAAATTATCTTTAAGTATATTTTTTTTAAAAAGACCAGTCCTCAGCACTACTTAGGTCTCATCAAACAACCCAGGAAGTGGCATTCACATCTTCATAAACTTGTCCTGTAAGTTTCACTTTCCAAGTTGAATCTGTGCCATCTTGGCAACATCAAGTACGTCACCGAGCCATCTTTTACAACACAGTGAAGATGAAGACTTTCAATCCAACAATATTATTTTGCAACCGTACTTGTCATAAGAACCTGCTTCATGTGGGAGGGAAGTGATCATGTCCTGTCAGAACAGCCAAAAGGGCCAAATGGCAGTTTAGTTGAAAGTTTAACTCAAATTGTTTGGAATACTACATAAATATTCTGCTCCAAAATTAGTAGCAAAGCAAATATAACAGTGACCCTGTGGAAGTGCCACACATATGCAAGACATTGACTGAAACGTAACGTTAATTTAAGAGCAAACAACAAGAACAACCAAGAAGTACAGAGAAGAGACAATCAATTCATTTAATATTAAAGAAAAATTACCAGTCACTTTGACCCATTCACAGCCAACACTATTCAGGCTGCTACTATCTCTAACACAAATACTGACAGACAGTAAAAAGGTTGCAGCCAGAGGAGAGAACACTGCCATACCATGGTATATTTCAATGGATTATCTTAGTGAAAATAGTTACTACGCATCTGGCCAAAAAAGTTTCTTTTATCACTTGGGGAAAAAATGGATGTGCACTGCAAAAATGCAAAAAATCAAACAAAACACAAACTCGCTAAATCTAAAGACACTCCACCGCCTAAAAACTGGGCGTGTCTTTATTAAAAGCAGACACTCCTTTTCTAACTCTAACCAAGTTACTTTTCTAGCCTAAACCTAACTTCCCACGGGACTGTGAGTTCAACCCTAACCACTTCCTTGCGACTGCGTTTCTGTTAATGAATGTATCGCCTCATTCATACGTTGGATTGCAACATGATTGTGCTTACTACAAAAACAAATCACTGTTACAGTTTAGTTGCCAAGGAATGTAATCTTCAGGTGTCAGGGTTGTTATAAGATACATAGGGATGTCAGTCGATTGTGTGAGGCATTGTGTGAGATATTTTGTACTCCAGTGTTATGTTACAGGAAAGTAATTATTTTATCTTTTAACTTAAGCTAACCCTGATGATTTTCTGCCTGACTTTAACTCAGTTGTCTTTGTGCAATGAAACTGTGATGTTTGAAACTGTATGCAATCGTTTTGACAAGAAGTCTGGCAGGCAGCCAAAATCGTACACCTGGTGTGTCAAATTGTGATGGCAAAGGTTACATTTAGTCGGTAGTGAGACGCCAAGTGGGAAGCATCATTATGTGACTCTGTGGCATGAGAACATGTTAGTTGATACTGCACATATCAATGAAATGTATTTCTTGCAGTACAGTCCTGTTTCTAGCTTTTGTGACTAGTGTCATTACACTTCTTGTGGTATGTTTGAGGACTTAAAGCACTTGGTTAAAGTTAAGGAAAATTGTGGTCTGACTTAATTAGAGGAAGAATTACGAATGTTCATTAACCCTGACCTAGTTTTCCCTAACCTTCACCAAAGTGGTTTTGTTGTCTAAGCCACACACGGGACAGTAGAGTCAAATGTGCATCTGTGGTGTGATTCTTCCCCGCAACTCTGTTTCTGGTAGCAATTAATTCTTTGAAAAACAAAACAAAGCAAAACATTGCATTAGAAAATTATCCAGAAGTTCATTACTTTCCCTACAAAACCATAATCAACATAGCAGTTTAGTTGCATAAGAATATCATTTTTAGAGGTTCAAATCAAAACACTATGACTACTCTTTGTAATGTTACGGTGTTCATGAAGTTAAGCCCCCATTTATTGTTGCACACACTGTAGGTTATTGGTTACAAATGCATTTCCATTTGAAGGGATCTTTGGTAATTGGACACAGTGGTGAAGGATAATGGTTCATAAGGCTTTTAGGCTCTGAATGTTATGCCAACATCACTGTTGCTCTAAAGACAAATTGCACTGGAAATATATGGCCCATAAAGTCTGTAAACCTTCGGCGCATGTGTGGCAAAGCATGAAAACGTGCCATAAAAGCCATAAAGAAATGAAAAAGAACAGAAAATGTGGTTGATGTCTGGGTGTGCGTGCCATGTGTCAGTGAGAAGGCGACAAGGGAGGAGGGGAGTGCCACCGTATGTGCATTTATATCCTTCATATTAGGTGATTTAACAGATATCACAGCTACAGTGGCAGCAGTTGAGCAGCAGTTCATCATTAGTTCATATACTGTGATTGTGGAAAATCTTTAGAAACGTTTTTTCTGACATTAATTTAGACTTCTTTTTGTGATGTTTTATGACCCATGGCCCACTGAAGCTTCTGACAAAGCTAATTCTTTCAAGCATAATGTGTCTGCTTCATTGTCAAGAATGTAATTATGTGGATACACTTGGTAACAGAGATATGCTCTAGTGCAGGTGTTCTTTTTTCCACGTGGCTGCAAAGTACAAATGTGCCTGAACACAACCATACTGTGCCCTATTACCTCACCATCATGTTGCTCTAAGAAAACTATTGCCGTTTTCATGTCATCATTTTTTAATGTATTAGTTTAATTGGTGCTACATAAATAAATCGTGGTGGGAAAGTAAGGTGAATCAAAAGCTATGAATCACATGATTTGAGGGTTGACAGTACTTTTTAATTTCTTTCATTTGTACACCTAAAGCATTCTTCAGGATAAATCGCAAACATAGCGATGTTATAAACAACCAGTGACCAGTCTGTGTAGGTTAACATTAGAATGGAGGTAAACTGCGTAACATGGCTGCAATTCCTAAATGGTAAATGTCATATTGTTGAGAAAGCTCTTAAAATAAAGCAGAAAGTCTACAATTCAATCACATCTTGATTGTTTTATTTCAAATCCAATGTGGTGGTGCATAAAGGCAAAATCATAAAAATTCTGTAACCGTCTATAAAGTACTTATGGACCTAAATGTATGTTGTGAAATTAACTCTCCCATGTCAGATTAAAAATAGCAACAGTCCACAACCCAGGATCTTGTTCCTGTATTTACTTTTGTTGTTCCTGCAGCAGACACATCTGACCAATAAGAGGAGAGGACGTTTTCACATGACACAATTTTGTATGCTTGGACCCAATATAGATGTGAGGATGGCAAAATCTGAAATGTATAATTTTTAACTACTTTCTTAATATGCAACTCCTAAAAAATGTCATGATACAACAAAACTGCAGAGACAATTATGTTTTGTAGCAAATGTAAGCATGTAATGCACAATTTCGCCGAGTGCATAGCTCAAAAGCAAATTAACTTCTTGTGTTTTGTGTTCTTGGTTTTATTTTATTCTGGGTATTTTTTATTAACATTTGTTCAGCTGAAATTTCACATTTCACATTCGAACAAACAGAGATTTAGTCTTGGCACAGCATAGCCTCTTAGTTTTTTCTGCTGTTGTTTCTCCAGGATGCAGACATACTTGACATTTTGTTGGCCTTACTTTCTCTTTGTTTATGTAGCGTCTCAGGGAAGTGACCTGGAACAATTGGCTTAGAATCAACAACACTAAACACATACATGTATACTTGTGCTTAGCAAAAAGAAAATGCTTCAAGGCTTTGTTTCTTTCTGATGACTCATACATCACCTGAACGTCTCTGAAGATTATGAAAATTACATGTTTCAGAAAAAAAAATCTATAGTCCTAAAAGTCTTGATAATAAAGTTTAGTGGTTCAGTGAGCGCTAAGGAAGGGAATATGATTGCAAAGCATGAAAACTGTATCAAAGGATGCTGGTGTTAGGTTTCCCATCAGTCATGCTAGCTAGCATAAGGCTCTCCCTTTCAAATTCCAGGGTGAGAGTTCATACAACAGGCCTGGGGCCTCCAAAATGAGCTGGGTGGAGGGAGGTGAAGGCAACAGCTTGCACATAAAGTGCACGAAAAGGTCACAGAGGAAGTATACTGCATTACTTTATCTCTTTACGTTGACCTTTTTTGCTTTGGGTGGTTCCTCAATCCATTAGATCTCTGAATGTTGCAATATTATCGTTAAAAGGTTAAAGAAAATAATCAGCCTCCTCTGAATTACATAAATTAGTTATTACCATACTTTGAGAAATATGATTATGCACTTTCTAGAGTTGTCACAACTTGTTTAGTTAAATAAATATAAAAAACTATTGTATAAATTCATATGTTAAATGGAGGCTAATCTTAGAACTAATCTAAAACTTAGAACTGTTTTAGACACTGTACAAGAAATAATAAGCCCTGACTAGAACCTAGATAAGGCAGAAAAAACATTACCTTACTGGTACACAACCATTTGGATGACTTAAGGCCAACGTCACAGGGGTATGTAACCTCTGGCGAAGGGGGTTAACAAGGCATTATGGTCATTATGGTCATTACCGGTGGTAAAGGAGCAGTAGCCCCCCTCCTTGAAAACTATCTTTAAATTATAGAGCTGATGCATATCAATTTTCATGGCTACACTAAGTACCACCTAAAGGCAAGCTAATCTTTGGCGCTGCAAGACTGAATATGGTCCTAGGGTTCTGGCATGTTCATTTTGAGAGATGCTGTTCATGATCATGTGACAAACTCAGGATCAGAAGTTTTTACTACCAACAAGGTAAGAACTATAAAACTCTTTAAACTTTATTTAAAGTAAAGTACTTTGTACAGTTTAAGTCAGAACTGGGACGTGTATTGTTTTTCATGTATAAGACATTAATGTGTAAGTTTTATTTTCCATAGTCTCCCTTTATGGGTCTGTCAGTGACTGTGTTGACATTCTGGCTATGATTCAAAACATCATTCAAACCTCGTAAGATTATCCCACTCAAAAAGTAATGAAAATCAACAATCTGCTTTTTGTAGCAAATAAATTAAAAGGTCCATTCCAAAATGATTCCTGATCGGTTTCTCTCTCAGAGTTGACTGAAAGTAAATGTTGCTTGTACGAAAAAGGAATAAAAGACTTAAAAAGTTTAAAAGCGCCAAAGCTCAAGCTGTGTAGCGTTTCACAGGACACACAAAGTAACTAAATAATTTGGTATTCATCACTAAGTTAACTATACTTACATAATAGGAGATGCTTTATATATAACTGATGACTCCTATACATGAGGCAGTGTCGTCTGGTAAAGACTGATAACAGTTCACTTAGATCTATGTGTCATTTGAATAACTTTTTTAAGCCTTAATCATGTATTTCGACAGAAAAATGTCCAAAAAAGGGATATTTTTATGAAGCACAATTTCATTTATAGTTTTTTTTTTTTTTTTTTAAGTAATGAGAAGTTATAAAGTTTTTTGTTCTTATCTTTCTGATATGTGTTATTTGTGCTCATAAAGACACAAATGTTTACTGTTTTTGGAAAATTGTATGTCTGTTTCTGCCTCATCATAAAACCTTAGTGGCAATGCAATTCATGCACACATCATCTTAGTCAACTGCTTAAATGCAGGCTTTATCGCCAGTGCTTCAAATCTACAATTTATACCGTTTTATGGCAGTTTTTCTGATTTTCCCAACCTTCCACAACAGATGACAGGAGTTAAGAGACGACTCTTCTCCCTTCTACAAATTTGCATCATCACAAGTCCTTTCATCTTTTATTAACTCTTAAAATCTCTTTTCTTCGTAATCCTCTGAAAGACTCTTAAAAATCTGCATTTGGGATGAATTACTTTCATTTGTTTTAAATGAGTCAGATCTTTCCATTTATGTCACAATAATTACTCTTGACATCATCACTGTATTAACTGCAGTCATGCTAATCTGGCAGGGGTCAAAATGTAAAGCAGACAGTTACACTGTGTAGTAGGATTCAAACCTCTGAATAAATATCATTTGTTTTTGTTTGTTGTTTATTGCCAAAGGTGCATGACTGTCACCCAAATGTCCTTTCAGTTGCCTTATATACTATGTAAGTGCACCTCTCTTCCTCCTTTTATACTCCCCATCCATCCCTTTTTATTCACAACACCCCTGGCTCCTATCAACAAACCCCCTGAGCAATGGGGCATGGTTCATATAAAGGAAACCAGGAGTCTTTTTATATCTGTTTACTGTTAGTGTTAGCAGCCATTTATGACTCCACTGGCTCCAGTGACGTAGGATACAGGGCAAAGTGAGAGCAGCCCGTCTCCTCCAAAGCTATTCAGCGTCTTTTAACCTTGAAGCCTTTTCCTTTTTACTGCCATTAAACTGCGTCTGGGAGTGAACCCCCCATGTGGGCCTTGGCGGTAATGAGGCTCCTTCTCCAAAACTTCAAATGATCCAGGGAAGGGGAAAAAAAAAAGTTTGGAAAAAAAAAGTTCTAACACACTTCCTGGTGAAGCTTGGTGTTGACTTTACCATTAATTACACTAAAGTGAGATTGAACTGATTGAACAGAAGTTGTAATGTAAATTCACTGTCTGATATGGAAACAACCTTCTTATCTTTTTGTTTCACAATCACAATACATGTTTTGATTTTACTCCATTTTCTAAAAAATGTCGATAGAAAGAGTTTCTCCATGTAGATATTCATGACGACATTAAGTGAAGATCGAAATTAGTGCTTTAGGAAAATCTATATAGAAAATGTAATGTGAATGTCATAACAAAACCAGAAGAGTGGATGACTAGGCATTTTATTGCACTTGCAATTTTTAAAAAAGAGCTCCGACATGTGTACTACTGAACTGTAACCCAACCTTTAAGACAACATAAATCATGTTGCAAATCTCTTGCAATGTACTATCTGATAACAGTTATTTAAAAAAAATTCAAAAGAATTAGAGACAAGACAGTGAAACTTTCTGTTAAAATGTAGCATTAAAGGAAATTGTTTTAAAACAAATATCAACATTGAAAATAGAAACATGTTTTTCTGTTTCCTCTCAGTCCTACAAGTACAAAAAAGATCAGCACATCATGACTCCACCTCTGAGGCAATCCGAGGGTTACTATAAGGCAAACTCTACAATATGACATGAAAATGTGATTGTAAAGTCGTTATTCAAACACACTAATCATCCACAAACAGCCTCCACGCCTCCTTCTCTTTCACTGTTTGACATGAATTTATGGTGTTCCACAAATTCCAGCCTGAGCTGTAATTCACTTTTCTGGTGTGTCAACGTTTTCTATGAGCTGCCCCGTGCATCCTTCTACAATGAGGTGTTGTTCAGTTTTACTTTGTGTTTTATGTTAGCCAATTTTGTTATGGAGTGGAAATTTTGTTTTGTTTTACCCTAACAAATGTCTCACCAATGTAGTTTTCGTTCCACATGGAAGCTGCTGTAGCTACAAGCAGTTAAGCATGATTAAAGAAATCTGCCATGTTCAGAACTGTTATTTCTTGCTTACAACAGCCTGCTTTGTTTGTTGCCATTTTTCTTTCAATATTTTTAAAGGAATTCTTAATTTAGACTACAAAGCTCTGATATTCCTTTCTTCTCTTTTCATGGGAAACAGCCATAAGTGTGAACAATGCAATGAGAGCAACAGATTAAATTGAACTGGAGATCCATGTTGGCATTAACGTTTAAGCTATTTTCTTTTCATCCTTTCTTCCCTCACATCAAATGCTCTTCCTTTCATGTGAATTTGAGGATTTATGACCCCTCTTGGTGCCCTTACAACATCCGCACATCCACAACTCCCCTGCCATGACCTGACATGCAGGATTCTCAGTTAAATCTAGTTTATACCCTGACACTTTCTCTTTTTACCTCTATGAAGCTTCAGACTGCCACTGCGGGAAACCCCACTAAGAGGGGGGATCTTCAGCAGAGAATCCAGTGTTTCTACAAGAACACTAATGATAATGAACAATAACTGTCTTTAAACATTCCTCTTCTGTAAATACCTATACAAAACACCGAAAGAATTATCAGTGAAAATGCCAGAACCAAAACTAGAAACAAAAATCAAAACTTCAGTTCAGCACTGCTACAATATGAAACAGAGCAAACACTCCAGCCAAGTCAAACTGACTGTGTTTCTGTGTATCTGTGAAATTAATAAATTCTAAATCTGTCTCAGGAAGTGAGATTAAATTAAAGAACTGGACAGCTTGAGTGCACACTAAGTGCATAAGCTAAGCTCTGGGTTTGTCAGACTCTTGATCGCTTTTCCAAACTTTATCTTTTTAATGTTCTTCTATTTTTTTTCCCTTGGTGCAAATTAGCAGGTGCAAGTGTAAAATCTATTTCTATTCAGCAAACCCTCCCCAGAAGAACCCCGACCATCACCAAACACACGACCGAAACAAAGCACAATGAATATGTTTTCAGTAACTCGCAGTGGTTGAAATTCTTATTCAAATTTATTGAACCCAGCATCTTCACTGGATTTTTAGTTCATCCTGGCATTAGTCTTCACCGTGTGTTCACAACACAAACATACAAGGCATACAAGGCACTAATATTAAGTTCTTGGGTGCTGCCTGACTGCTCACAACTACCTTAAAACTGTACTATCATAGGAATAATGTTTAACCAGCGTGTGGCAATTTTGCACTGACAAAGAGGCCAGATATGGAGTTGTTCATTAAAAACACCAAATTGATTATTTCCTTCCTGTTGTTTGCTTGTCATACAGGCCTTTCAGGTTTACTTCCGACCCTGAGCCAACACAATGACCTTATCTAGCAAGGGAGCTGATTGTGCAACCATTGCCCTCCAGTTATCGCTGTACCATGGCCAAAGTTAATAGCCGCTTCCCTTTTTTTCCTGGAATCAGCACTAGCTACAGGGCATTTGTCAGACAGTATTGGAACCAGTGGCCTGTTTGTGAAATGAAATGAGTAGGTATAAGTCTGAGAAAGCCATAGCAGAAGTGACTGAATTACTTGTTCGGACGGGACAGTAAACCAAATATGGTGGATGCTAATGCTAAATCAGTATATGGAAGGAGAAGAAACAAAATTAGAGTATATATTTTGTTGTAAATACAGTTTGGATATCTCCCAAACTAAACTACTGCAGTAAAATGTACTCAATCTGACTTTGTATTTGTCTTTTATATGATGCTGTACACATTTGTATATGATGATACAGGTGTTTTGTATAGCTCATCGTGCAGTTTTATTTCAGAACTATCACTAATCAATGATAGCTAGAGAATGCATTATGTCTATAGGTGCATGTTTGTGCATGTGTCCCTTCATCCCTACTTCTAACTGATAAATGCAGATTAAAGTTTAGTGTGTCTCAAAGTGCTGTGTAGATAAAGTAGATAAAGTAGATAAAGCGCCTTCCCTCAGTAGGTAATTTGAAGTGTTTCATATGCCAAAGTGTGATTAACATCTGCCACAATATTAGGTTTCACTGGTAGGTTGTAAATGTACATACACTTGTGTTTATAAATAAACGGAAATCAATGTCATAACATTAATAATGTAAGTTTGTAACAGTAAGGAAGGAGAGTGAAAGAACTATCTCAGCAAGCAAGTGGGGGAAGATAAAGGCAAATTAAGAAAAATTTATAGTTTGATTTGTTACTATTGGTTTGTTATATGACAAAGTAAACCGTTCTGGCCATAGTTCTAAATGTGTATTTGCTTACAAAGTGAATGGAAATAGAAACAGACAAGTTTGTGCAGGGCGACCTCAGTTGAAACAAAGATGTTTAATGTTTCAACATTGGTGAAAAATTAGCTCAGATTTAAACACCCTGAACTGAATGACTCCACTTCATAAATTAATAGAGACAAGCAGAGAAAGGAGGGAACATGGAACACAATGAACAGCTGGACTTAATGGCAGTTGAGATTTTGAAATCAGTCTGAACCTAAATAGTAGCACGTACACAGGTAAATGTTCTGCTGTGCGTATACGCGGATATAGATCATTTTACTGCTGCTGGTCATGTCTGTGCTAGTTGTATATATTTATACACTATTGAGAATTTTAGCAGTGCTTCATACTTTATCCACTTACCACTTCTTTTATTTGTCAAATGTTAGTATGATTGTTGATGTGAAGCATAGGTATAAGGTTTGTCAAACACTAGTATCCAAGGATATTTTATTAATACCTCATAACTCAAGTCAATTACATTCCTCAGTACTACAAACACCAAATTAAACAAGTTATGTAGTTCAGGGTGGCTAGGGTGAGTAGGGGTTTGGGGGCTTTAGTTGCATGAAATGATTATTGATCAAAAGACTTTTGTGGATATTTTATTTGGTCAACACATACTGTACATTTAATAGAACAATTGCAGATTTCTTTTATATTGATTCACCCACTATACACTGGTCTGCCAAATTTGGAAATGACATAAATGTTGATGGTAAAAAATGTGATGTAATCGAATGAGGTTATAAAACATTACTGATTGCACTGACTTCTAGATAATGCAACAAAAAAATTTCATTTAATTGCATTGAAATTATAGGATAGTCATTTTTTAACTTGTTTTTACATGCAGTTTTTTCTTTTGAGTAATTGCAATGTGAAAAAACAAAACTGATTGCATTGTGCCAGGTCACTTCAAACTGGCGTAGCAAGTTATGACTTTGTGAAACAGTAACACTAACCATATTCACACAGTGTTTTATTTGGCAAACTTTTCGTTCATATCTGAGATCTACCCCATTTATGCATAAGGAGCTGTCAGGAGCGAGTGTTTGTGTTACTCATAAATCCAAAGTGTATTGCAGTAGTTAGTTCATGACTCATCTGAATTCCTTTGACCATGAGATGAGACAAAATAATCAGTTTAAAGGCTCTTTAACTGAAAAACTTTACACAAACTTTCAACACTAATTTCCAAGAGTTTTGGTGAGTAATGCTGGTGCCAAGCAACACTGAGTCAACTTCCTTGGCAACGCAGCATGTCCTAAAAAGAGCGTGTGTAAAAAGCCTTTGGTTGTTTACATGACTCCACTCTTTTACTCAAGAGAAATCCTAACGTCAAGTTACATTATATGCAAATGTCTTTTTACTGACTCATGTAGGAAATGTGCCGTAGTCATTGTTTCTAAAATCACTTTAACCTTCTCAACTTCTGCAAAACTTCTGCTTTATTGATTTTTATACTAGTCATAAGTTCATAACTTGCATGTATTGTGGATTCACTGACCTTTGACAGTGCTCTTCATAAACTAAATTGCTTGTTAAACCTATGATTCAGCAACTATAGCTTCTCTCTTCCTCAACATGACTCAGTCAACTGGCTGTGATGTAAATGTGATGAATGTGAATATGTGTACAATCTGCAGTATGCACTGTGATTGTAATCACGACCGAGTTCTTTTAAGGATATTTGCTTGTGTGTCAAACAATGACTAATTGTGAGTGTGGTGCATTAGCAGCAAACGAGCGCCTGATTCATAATTGTCACATGTGCCTCAAATAAAGCGTGTCAGCACATCTTGAGTGCAAATGCATGAGGGCTTGTAAATCTTGTGCCTTTAGAGACTAATAACAACAAATTTATCTCTGCCGATTGTGCCTCATGAATCTGTGTGATGTAAACCACACCAAAAGCTGTCATTAATGCCATTTTTCGTGGTAGATACAAAGTGGGGGACTTGAAAGCAGCTCATTATTCAATATTTACACATGGTGCTTTGTAGTGCACTCCACAGAAGCTTTCCATTTAAACTTGAAATTCATCAGAAAGTTCCCCTGCGTCTCTCATCTTGTGGGAACCACTGTAATAATGAATCTCGCACTATAATAGCTGTTGTAGTGATTGGTAGTTTCTTTTGAAACGCTGGGCGGGATGGAAGCATTCTTGGTCATTAACACATTTCAAGGTCTACATACCAAATCTACAAACATATGCTCACTCTGGTTGATGTTTCAAATGAAACTATGCAGAATTTAGACAATTTATTCCAGATTAGGACCTCCAGTGGATGTAACAATGTGGAATTACTCATTACATGAACTGAATGCATGACCTTTTTGGTAACACCAGTAGTGAGGCTCCTGACAATGTGGGTCAGTAGCTCATGTGCCATGACGTTTGCCAGACAAAAAGAGTGCCCAGAAGGTGAATTCCAACTAATCCTGTGGTAATACCCTTCCTTTCAGCTAGTGCCACAGCAAGTTTGACATTTGTGGTCAAGGGTGAACTTCCTTGGTGATTACTGGATGGTTGTCCAGTATGGTGAACATTACACCTGCTGAACATCAACATTTTATTATTGTCACAGTGAAAATGTAACATGCTTATATTAGCATTCAGCTTAAAGCCCTAGTGTGTACATTCTCACAGAGCTCATGGCACAGCCGTAGATGCTATTCGTTAGGCTTTTGTTTGTCAATTCTTCTTTGGTGCACTGCATATTTTTTTGCAGTGTCAAAGTCAATGGATATATACAAAAGATTAAATTCAATGCCAACACTGGCAACACCTAAGAGTTGTTTTCCTGTCCATAAAACTTTTTTTTCAGCCCGGTCTATTGCAAACGTTAAAAATAATGAGCACTTTCAATCCTATAAATGGGCTTAAGATATTTTGCATGCTGAGTGCACATCCTGTGAAAAAGAATATTATGTCTGGTGCTAAATTTTCATTAGCACAATAGCAACTGGCGGCACAGCACCAATATAATAACACAGTAAGGGTGTGACATAAACCTGTCACACCAGCTAAAATGGATGGGCCCTGGCCAGAGGGGGCTAAACATGACCTAAATCAATTTGAGTGAGGAGCCTAGGGGAGATGAGGAGAGCTTGCAGGGGGGCTGTACTAGTGTATACCCCCAGTCTTAAGAAGGGAGGGATGAAGTAGTGTTTGTGTCTGTCTGTTGAGGTTCCCTATGTGAGGGTGTTGATGAGGCCCAGGGAAGGCTCCAAGATCAGCCTCCTACTCCCTCTTCATGGATCCTCTTCTGGCTCCAGGCAGCCTCTGGCTCTGATTAATAGCCACCGGAGGTAACCAACGATGGCTGATAAGGGACCCTCACCCCTCCCCTCTATAGAACAGAAGGGCTCATAACAAACCAGCTCTCTCTCTTTCCCCTCCTCAGGCACTCAGGGAAGCCAATTAAGCTCGTCTTAAAACTCAGGAGCTGTGACAACTGGGCCTCTGGTTGAGGGTCACGATGTGACAGTGGTGTTCACTCAGAGTACACTGCAGCACATTTAACCCTGAATCTAAAGCTTTGGGTCAAAGGTCAGAACTGCTTGTAAGTTTCTCCCAGAGACAAAGTACTGCATTTCTAAGCTAATTAGTTAATCAATTTGTTTACCGTGAACACTCCTCGTTAATGCAGCCAAAGAATAATCGTTTCCCAAACGATTCAGCAACCACAACTGCCCCCCGAAATGACTTGCAGAGATTTTGTTCCCAGGCTCATCGAGAGAGCAGAGACAAGAAAAAAGGAATTGCTATAAAGGAGGAGGAGGGGGGTCTTCTGTTCTAGACAAGAACACAAACTTATCCTAGCAGCCCATTTCTTTTTTTAAACTCAATGACGACCGTTACAGGTGATCAAAGGACTGAACCCTAGGAAGGGGCTTAGGGCACAGCAGGTGCGGCCAAAGGGATTGCTTCCTGGTGATTTGTAAGCAGGAAAAGACTTCTGACATGAAAGACAGCTTAAACAGCAGAGGAATAACAATAAACCAGCTGTAAAATGCTTCTTGTTGCAGCTGAATTGATGCAGAGGGTGTCTCCCACAACTATTTTTCTTTAGCTTTTTTTGTGGGTGTCTGGCATTTCCTACCAAGCCATTTCTACAGTCACATGCACACAACAAAAGACTACATCTGAGGGGGTGGGGTGCCTGGGGTCTTAGGGGTAAAGAGATGCTTTGTGCTGGGGATATTGTGAAATCAGACGACTCCCATTTCTTTTCATTCAAGCTATGTTCGAAAATTTGGTTGTATTCTTTGCTGTGACAAAAGTATTGAAGGATTTAAGACCAAAATTTTATAACTGAAAAAACAATGCTTTAATATAGCATGTTCTAATTACTTATAAAGCTTGGAAATGCAATAGACCATAGTTGTTCCATTATGTTTCTTGTAACATGAAATGGCAGAATAACTTCTTATTGCAACAGTAATGTACTTCTCCTTTGCATGCTTTGTTATGTGCATGCAGTGGATTAATCAGCATTGTAGTGCAACAGATTTCTCACAGCACTGGGTTAGGGTCAGGGAAAGATTTTAGGCTTAGTATTAGTGAAAAATGTAACAGATCATGTCACACACAACGTCTGCACGAAACTTAAAACACAAACATGATCTATATCTAACCTTAACCAGGACTCTGGTCTCGAACTCAGGTCTGCAGATTGACAGGCGTGCCTGTTATATGCCCGCCATCCACCCATCGACGCAAAAAATAATATATACTTATGTGTGTGTTCACGCGCATTATGCCCCCAATATAACATACCAACTCTAAGTTCAATGCATATAGAGACCCAAGATATACAGCGATCTTATGTAATACTGACATTTTGTTTCCCTAGCTCATCAAAGTGATCATTAGTCTCTTCCACTAACACCTTTAACTCCTCTGGGTCATGAGTCATATTTCCTGTCCCATTCTCCAAACTGTCCACGACAGACACCTGTGAAACATGCAATACGACCACCTGAAAACATTAACACTATAAAAACCTATGTAGTCAGGGCAAATTAGTCACACTGTAAACAATAACTGGGGTTCTTGCATCCTTAATTTTTAGCAGCTTAAAAGTGTTGCATACTTTAATAACAAGTCCTTATTTACCAACTACTTGGACTCACGATGGACTCACCACATAGTTCCATGCAGCTTTGTGTGGTTTCTCTGCTCAAAACAGGAAAAAGGGCAAGTGTGGACTTGGAGGTGTCTTTATAAACTTACCACCCAGCTACACCTATTCATTTATACTATATATAAATATATATTTTCAAATTTGATTTTGGTCATAATAATCATAAGCTGCACCCACAATCACTGACAAAACTTTTTGCAGTCAATTGTGCTATGCCTAGCTGTTTCAGTCACATGATCACTGTCTTGTATCTCAGATTACTACCTGGAAAGAACGGGAAATTATTATCACCATAAAGACAAGAAAGTAATCAGATGTGTTTGATATTTGGTGGGAAAAAGATGGAAGGATTTCACCTCCAGTACGTCCCTCGTCTGAGTGTAATGACATGTGTGACATGTTAGTGTATGTAATGACAGAGATGTAGACTGATATCTAAGCCACTCGCCGTATTTAGAAGCACTGCCAAGACACGGAGGAGGTAGGAAAAAAAGAGTAAGCTTCCTGTGAGAGGAATGTGGCTGCTACCCATCACAGCTGGAATCTGCAGGGTCACATACCAGGGGAATGGTAAATATTTAACATTTAATTTCCTTGCTGTAACATAGACCGGACACAGAGCACAGCCAGCCACTCTATATTATAGAGGGCCTGAAACACGTAGGTGAGGACTCGTGGGGGAAAGAGGTATAAATTGAAGAGAGGTTGTTAAAATATTTAGGCAAAATTCCCAGCCTCACTGGTCTATAATCCTACAATGTCAATATTTATGGTATTTTTAATAATGTATGGCAAGAAAAGCATATTTTTCCTGTGCAGCATTTATTAATGCAGAAAAACTGTGGACATTTTTAATGTTGAAGTTGTCATTAAACTGCCTGCCTAGCTTAATTTGCAAGGATTTTATTGCTTCACCTTGAAATGAATCTTACTGTAAAAGGGATTTTAAAAGTTACAGGCAAAGAGCAAAACAAACTAAACACTTATCTAATGTTTCCTCAGGCTTGAGTTGCAAAATGGCCGCCATGCATATGTTCTCTCCTTCTTTACTACCTGGCCTTGCCTTATTTTATGAAGAGCCTATTGTGCTCTAACCTAGTTTCCTAACAGATGATTCATAGACTGTCAGAGCTAGATCTGAAGTGTACACAGCAGAGGGAGACGGTCAAATGACAGACTTGTCCATATCTTGGTTCAGACAAAAGGAAAACTAAGAACCCAGCCCTGAAGGCATAGCAGAGTGAGTTTTTTTTTTTTTTTTAGGCATCTGGCAGGGATCCTTTTAATATCAGGTGCTGCAGCGATGGTATATCGATATCAGCAAAACTTTCTTTAATGCTGGCTTGACTTTGTGCATATTTACATTATCTCATTCCATTAAGGAATGTCTGTGTTTAGTCTATACTGAGAAATATGCTGGAAGTTTGACAAAGTATTCGCAATATGACTTTTGCAAATATCAAATAAATATCAAAACATTTCTGTTAGCAAATTCTCAAAATAAATAATGTTAATTGCTACTAGTGATTCCGACTATCATTTAGGATGTGATCAGATATGGATTACTGTATGTCTTAATTTACCTGCAAAGGTAACATCCATTGGGATTTTAAGAGGTGCGTGTTTACAGACACAGATGTATTGCCGTAACAAACTTGCCAAAAAGCTATGACATGTGGATTTGTAAGATGAAGCCATACAGCATTGTCATCAATGGTTGTATGAATGAGTGGTGACACTCATTCATAAGTAATAGCAGACTACTTCATCACATCCACTGCACACTTGAGAGGATGACCAGAGCATCATGCTTTACGAGATTTTCTGTGCCTCTGTCTGTAAGCAGTAACTCTGCACACTGTTGATGGAAGTGAAGTAGTGCAGATTCAGTATAGCTTCAGCTTTTTGTTAGAATCCATATCCCACAGTACTTTAAGACCTTTGTTGTAAGACTGGCTGCATCTCAGGTACCATGCTCACCTGACTTTCACATCTTCAGGAGCAAACTGAACAACATGTGAATGCAATAATAGATTCAATCAGCCCACAATAAATAAAGTGTATCCCCACAAACAAAGGTAACATGCAAAGAATAAGCAGGACACATAGAATATTAGAGAGCATGAACTGCTTAATAAATTCAAAAGGAAGTAATGGTCAGGATGCCGTTTACCACAAATACATATATAGTTATACACTAACAAGGGTAAATGTAGTTTGTTCCTTCCATCCCTACTTTGTAATTAATAGCAAAATAACAGATGAGGATGATAGGAATGTCACTAGATTTGCACATATAAGAATAATTATTGGATTAATATTGTAGCTATGGATGTCCCAATACTGATACGAGTATCGGCCACATACCGCCCTAATGTACTCAAACTTGTACTCCACTCTTAAACTTGTCTGATACCGCACCAAATACCAAAAGTCCCTGTGTTGTGTCTGTAGCTGGTTAAATAAATGCACCCAGTGCCGCTTTCTTGTTTTAGCATATCGCCTCTGCTGTGCTGCAATCAGCAGAAGGCGAGAGGTTTTCTTCTGCTAGACGATGTGTGTCAAACATACAAATTAATTAATTATGAGAATTAATATAGTTTTAACAACACAAAATGGCAAATATTAGAGAGATTTCTGTTTGTTTAATGCTAAATTAAGAACATATCCTCCTTTCCCATAGTAAAAAGCACAAATACCCCAAGAGAATACTGAAGTGTAGAAGTTTAACTAAACACGCCTCAATACTGGATTTTGCTGCCTCCTCAGCAGCTGAAGCACAGGTATGTCATTCCCAGCTGTCATCACATCGTTGACATTGTATTACCAAAGGTACATGACTGTGGCAGGACGTTACAGCCGCTTCACCACTGTTATTTGGACCTGCAGTGTCTTCACACTGTCTCTCATCAGTTTAACAGCACATGAGCATTTTACTCTCGAGTGAATCATGTTACAAGCGAAACTATGTTGGGGCTACTACTCACTCCTGGAAGATGTTCATGAATTGAAATGGCGTAGCAGTGCCATGCTTGTTTACCTGTAGAGTTTTATATTAATTTTTAATATACATTTTGGATGTGAGCTATAGTATCCTGTCTTTATTTTATCACAGACAGCAACAACATCTGATTACAGTGTTTAACATTATTCTGTTTTTCTGGTAAAAAACAGAAACAAAACATTACAAAAGTTATTACGTTGAAGGGTATGTACTGTAGGTCCAAATACTTTTAATTAATTAATACCGAAAACCAGGTTTTCTTGATAAAATCTCTGATCTCAGCAGCAATGACCTAGATTAATAATTTGTGATTAATAATGGTAAAATGAATTTATCTGTTATTTTCTTCTCAACAGGGCTAACTCCTGGGAGCCATCATATGATAAAATACTGACACGGAAAGGATGGAGTGTACTGTTTATCAGACAAATCCAGTAACAAGAACATTTTCCCTCCTAGAGGATGTCCTGTTCATCTGACAAATCCAGTAACAGGTGCTGAAATACAACTTTAATATGTAGTGTAAACACTTTTGATCTTAAGAGTACTGCCAGTGAGGAAATTGAACAGTCATGGTATTGAGAGGAAGAATGAATGACTGTGTCTGGACTCTTTCACAGATATGCCTCGAGACTGTTTAGTTGACTCAGTGGGATGACGCAGGCTCCAGCATAGTTTTGTTTTACTTCCTGGAAGTCGAGCACTGGGGTTGCCTTGAAATTACTAAGACAGCTATCATCATACTCCCCAGTCATGGAAATGATGAAAACACACGCTGACTCCTCAAAGCCGTCTGCATCGTGCAATAAAAATGTAAAACATCTGGACCTTATTTTAAAATAAGTCTTATTTAGGAGATGTGGTGAGTTACGTTGGGACCAGAACTTTGTATAAATATTTAGCAGTTAAAAGCATTCAAAAAGACATTTGAAGAGAGGATGGATTTTGAATGTACATTGCAGGTGCTAGATTTACTGTCTGGTGTTAATCATTTTAGAAGCAACAAGAGATTCTGCATGTGAGCTCTTCCTCCTAAAATTGCTTGAGGGAGTATTGTTATAGCGTTTCCTCTCCACTTTATGCATAATGAGACACAGCTTGCCTAGCATCTTGTCTGTCTCATTATGTCAAATTGTGTCAACAAGAGCATGAACACTGGATGACGGCTAAGGGCCTGTTATCCCGTGCCATGACCCCGAGTTTGATCCAGACTGAAATACTGTTTATAAACAAGGCTTTTTGTACAGAATAATGGTGCATAGATATGCAGACAAAAATTAGCCTTGCCTTAAAAAACGTGGAACATAATACACACCCCAGTCCAGTCTGAGTAACCAAAACAATCCCCGGCTTATTTAATATTTTTTTGTTTGTTTTCTGTCAGATTATTCTGTGGTCGCCAATGCTTGTCCAGGGACATATGGCCAGAAGGGAACTGCTGACCCTACCTTCTATAGACAACCAATCTATCAAGAGTACCCTTTACATTTTGTAATACTGTGACGTAATTTTACAACTCTTATTGTTGTGCGGTAAAAATCAGACGTACAGTGTTTACGTTCAAAATAATTTGATTGGAGTCAGCAGGATGTTACATTGCAATCTAGCAAAAGTTGAACCTGGCTCAACTCTATTGTCTTAGCAAAAGATTAATCAGAAGGCTGTATTTTTTGTTTTTTCACTGCCTACAGTATATTTAAAGAAAAGTTCCTGAAACTATTTAAAAACCTACAAGGTAGCCTTCATTGCTACGAGTGTTTAAATGATAAGCAGAAGACTAAAGTAAGAAATCTTTACAAAAACTTTAAAAATATGTTTATAGGGGACATGAAACCCAACTCCCATTAAAAAAAAGATTGGTGGTGTGGAGGAACTGGGATTTGTCTCTCACACTTGTGCATTTGTACATCAGAAGCATCCTGTTTATGTGGCCATAGTTGCTCCAAGGGGATTGGCTCAGGCTGCATCACGGTGCTGCAGCCCAACAGCTGGGAATGGCCTCTCACTCTGACAAGACATGCCGTTCCTATGACAAATACCCATAGAGCAACAGTAACATGTGTCTCCCACCCCTGCGAGTCAAGCCCCCCGCTATCCCACCTCCTACCCCCACACACACATACACACAAAGCTGCACAGTGTACTTAATGAATAGCACACTTGGGGCTGGAGGGGTTTTTGCCGGAACAGTGAGGGGGAAAACGGCCCCCGGTGACCTCTGAGGGCCATCTGAGATAATAAATCCATGACCCTGAGTTCCGGAGTGCTTTGGGCAAGGTCGGGGTGGCAAATTTCCCACTTCCACAATATCAACGGTTAACGGTAATTCCTTTTAGCCCATGTGTAATGGTGCAGGAATGTCTTCTCCCCAGCCTCATCTACGGCTGGTGGAATCTGTTGAAAATGTGTGACAGCTGTGAAAGTTGGCCAGCCCCAGCCTGTGAATGTATAAGACTTGGACACAATTCAGGACCAAAGGATGCGTGGTGAGGTGCAGTGGGAGAGAGAGGTGAGGTGGAGAAGTTTACCCCCATGCTCCTCTTCTCTTAGTGGTTTTGTTTTCTGTCAAGGACAAGGAGTGGCCAATGTGAACTTTCCTATTCTTTAAAAAGGGGGGCAAATCAGTCATAAAAAAAAATTAGAAGAAAAAAGTAGAATGTTAATTTAAAAAAAATCCTTAATTGTCTTTTTAGGGCTTTATAGGGAGATGCATGCTCCTTAGCCAGCTTGGCTAGGTAAGGATGTATGTGCACATCCCGTAAAGCATGGAAAGGCAAGCCCTTTTTGGCGTATGCAGTCGGTAAACAGATTTTATAAAGATGAATGAGAAGTCTTTTTGTAATATTGTATTCAGTTTTTCTTCATATGTCTGCACTGCTGGAACACCTTCAGGAAAAACTAAAGAAAACTACTTCAAATTACAATTAAACTTATGGCTGTAAAAACAATGCAAGTTTCAAATACTTTGCTTCAGCGACAATAAGTGTATGAATTGAAAATTAAACCATCAAAAAGTTGGTTATTATTACATTAGAAATTTATTTATTACATTAGGGGAAAAAAATGTCAAGATCAATGATAAAAATCTGTACATCATAGCTTTAGTGTTGTTGTGGGCAAGATAAAGCAATGTTTCTTATTTCATCCTCATTATTCTGAATGAAAGTCTGAAAATATTCTAACATATCCGAAGGATTCATTTCAAACCAATGTCAAAATGACTAAACTTATAGGTCTGGATTTTTTTTTCCAGGGTTTGTGTCCTTTATCCCATAGACAACACGTCACTTTACATAGCAGAAATTAAAATGCTTTTCCAGTTGCTGTAATTTCTCAAGCTCCTCATCAACAGACAGCTGTTGCCATCTGCACATTTGGAAAGAGGAAGGTCTTGGGGTGGAAAGAGGGGGAGGAGATGTTTTTCTGGACCTTCGCAGATTCCACAGCGATTAGGAGCAACTTCTCTTCACCTAATGCGTTTGAAAGTGAGGTTGAGGATTAATAATTGGATTAAATGGAGCCAGTGACATATATTGCACTTTTCACCGGTGCAGAGCATGTAATCTGGCCATTTAAGCATGATGATGTCATCAACAATTATCTCAACTTGGGCTTTTCATTAAAAACTTGAGGTGTGGAGTTTTGAAGTACTGAGCATTAAGGAGGTAGAGAAGATCCCAGAGTTGCATTATGGGAAATGTAGGACCAAGAGATTCAGGGTGTCAGGATGTCTTGGTCTCTGCTTATTTATCCAGTCTCTTGTGTGTACTTCAACTGTACACAAATGTAACAATAACTTAATGGAGCATCATTTGAATTTAGATGAAATATCAGTAATATATTTAAATCCTGGTTTGGTTAAGGTCCCCATTAGAATGGCACATGTAAAAGTGTTTATATTTGCACACACATACACATAAATATAAAATGTTGTTTTATATTCATATTCAGAAAATATTGCCGAACACTATGAACACAGGTTAAAATTAAATTAGTTCTTGGTTCATGGTTCATACATGGACACCACAGACGTTATATTAAGTAGTTTTGTTCCTTCTCATCCTCTACATGCAAATGGAAGAAACCAACTGACACAATTGTGAATGGAGCTGTGGGACGTGGCACTGGCGTGGCACTCTGCCCACCCTTCCCCTCTGTCGTAATCTGCCCAAGAGGCAGGATGGGGGGGCAGTGGCAGCAGATAGTATTTCTCCTGGGCCAAAAGGCGCTGCCCAGACAGAGAGCTCTTTGTTGCAACCCTCTAAGAATGGCTTTCACTTTGCAATTGTGAAGGTAATTCCAGAGCTGCACCCCATACGTTTTTTTCCTGTCTACCCCCTTGCCAAAATCGTGACCTGCAATCAGAAAGACCTTTCAGCCATGGTCTCCTGGTCGTCAGTTCTCCGTGAGTGCACAGCTCGATGATACATTACAAAACAAAGAGATAGAAATTTCATTGCATGAGGACAAGGGTGGAAAAACTTGTTAAAAGCAGGTTCAGTTGCCAGATTCAACACCAGCCACCTGCTTGATTACTCAAGTGGAGATTAGATAAAATAGTGATTTACAAATGTGCAGTATGAAGAAATGACAAGGTCCTGCCCCAGGATGACATATTAAAATGTTGATTCTCCAATGCTTCCAATATGAAATAATCAAGACATTACTATTTCTTAAGAAAAGGTCAGTCAGAATCACTAAAATAAAGAGGAGCATGTCATCCTCACTGAATCAGGAGCCCTGTGTCTTGTTTACACAAGGTAAATGCTGATTTCTAAAATAAAGTAAAATAAAGAAGTACTTGTATTGGCAGTGTGCAACAACAGAAGTTTAATTCTGTAACTATGGCTAAACTGCTTCAATACTTCAACCACAGATGTCATTTGGGTCTGAGGAGTGAGTGTTTAAATTGTATAAATTAATGTTGTCTATCATTAAGGCAATGCACTGTAAAGAAGATTTTGTATGACTTTTTTCATGTATTTATTGAAGCATTGTTCCAAAGATGTGCATGGACATGTTCTACACATGCTGTCTAGTAAACATGATGGCAATCTCATGACAGTTAGAAGAGCTTGTTTGTTGTATGCACAACACGAAAAGGCCATGTCAGGTGCACGTTGAGTCTGTTTATTCACTTTGTGGATGGTTGAGGCTGACTGAAATTCTGGGTTGATGTCTGTCCCTTACAGACTAGTGGCATGTGAGCAAATTTATATTGCTCAGATTTTTACATATACAAAGATATGGAAATCATTACTATAAAGATATGGTTGTAAGCTCCAAAAAAAAAAAAAAGCTTGTGGAGCTCGAGTTCAGAAAAAAGCGTTGCAATTTACTATTGAATGTTTAAAAACACTGCAGAGAAACAAAAGACACCATTATACTGGCATTATACTAATCTATACTGCCAAACTATTCAAAAGTAATGTATTGCATGTATAATTTAAAAGCCTTAGAGGAAAATCTAAATAAACATATAGGAGAAAGAAGACAAGACAAGGCATATTGGACTGGAAACATGACCCACCAAAACTCCCACCATTACCCCTAAGCTTACCACTCCCTTGCACTTTGCCTGTATTCCCCTCCTTCCTATTGAGGATGCATTCCTGGCCCACCACACCCAAGATCATTGTAATGAAAATTCCTGTGCCTATGCCAAAAGGATCCAGTTGCCGCTAATCCTTTTGCGGCGCATCACCTGATCCGAAGCCGACGGAGGTTAAGACTACAGCATTGCAAATGTTTGAAAGTGCATGAAACATGGATGAGCATGTGTGAGTGGAGGACAACAAAGTCTGCAATGGCTCTATTAAAAAAGAATTCACAATACTTTCATCACCTTGATTCACATCCACCACTGCTTCCTCTAATTATACTCTTGTCTTCAAGCTCTCATTACCTTTCCTGGAATTTCTGTCATGCATGATCCTTGCAGCATCGCAGGAATATTTTGTTACTGTTGGCAAGGTGTTAAGTTGGAATATAAGCTTGCTCCACAGTCAGACTCACAGTTAGTCACAGAGGTGTCAACTGGATTCATACAATGTATAATACTCTGCAGACACACATTTAAGACTTGAGAAATACATCCCATTGTTTTCCAGAAGGACAAATAATTCAATTGCCTAAAACTAAAAACAAACACATCACTAACTACACATTTAATCATTTCCTCTGGCAAAGACTGCATTATCTGCAGGCATTATAACTAAACTGTAATAGAGAGCTATATCCCATATGATTTGAGAGTATGAAGAGAGCAGAAAAACTAGTGTATTTTTCATATTACAACACCAGGCAGCTCCGATTACATGAGTGTTTTTGAGCAGTAACTTGGAGAGGGAATCTGATCTGGTCATGCAGAGCCAACACTGAACAAAGTCGACTGATACAGGGCTCGATGTGGGAGTTAAAAGGCAAAGATGACACTGCTGCTTTACACGTGCTCTTTTTTAGCACTTTTCGCTCACCTTATGTTTCTGGGGATTTCCCACAACCACAACCACGACAGGTTTTACTTCTGGCCATTAAAATAAAGGCAGAAAAATTCTGGACAATGTCTAGAGAACCAGGTCCAGACGTTGTTTGGAGTTTATCTTTTACACATACAGCACACAACCGGAGATAGCCTGTGTCAGACACGTTCTCACTTGGGAAATGGTCTGGTTCGGGCAAGGTTTGGTTTTTCCTGAGTGTGCAGGAAGCGCGACACAAAAAGTACACCATGGAAATTGCATTGTTCTGTTAACAAGACATTAAAGCAGACCTATTTGCATGATCACAAAGTACAGTAGTACAGTATTAACATATCAGAAACCATGGAAAATCACTTCACATTCTTTCTAGTATTGTGCTGGGTGGATTGCTGAGTAGTACCAATATGATGTTTAAATGAGAGTTCCATAGTTGATAATATTGAAACATTCTTTAAAAAAGAGAATGAGCATGCATTCATTTGGTAAGTGCTTCAATGAGGTAACATTAAGGCACACAAATTACAAAAAAAAAAAAAAAAAGAAAGAAAGAAAAAGACTATATTGTTGCTACATTCTGTCATCTGCAGCTGACCTTCACAATTCCTCATTCTACTCTTCTTGGAAGTCCATTTTCAGTAACTTATCTAGTGCTGCACAATTAATCTAATCGCAATCACTATGTTAGCCTGTGCAATTACACAACCACAAAAAGCTGCAATTTTATTAAATAAATATGCACATGTGTGAATGTGACAACCTGTTCTGTGTTTGTGTGCAGTTTGCTTGTTATCCAGCCCGCTAGTAAAGAGATGATCAGTCAGTCTGTGTTTAAACAGCAGAGCTTGCGGTCACATAACCTTCCATTGTACAGTTGCTAATGTAGCTTCCGTGTTGCTAGATTTGGCAACTTTTTTTCAAACATAACGACATTTTGGCCAGGCATGAACTACATTACATGAGGTGAGTCACTAGAGGTTGTTAGTGAACGTCTTTCTGCTGTTGCTGCAACTCCACTGTCTGTGTTGAGTGTAGCAGCAGACAGAATGAAGCATTAATGAGCCAAAACGACCAATAAACTTCTTCTCTATTGATTTTGTTAAACATAAGTTAAAGGTACATATAACATGACTTGAAAGTTTTAATCTTGTTTTGTCAAAACATAAAGAGTTTAGTAGCACAAGTTAATTTCAATGTTTGCATTCACTCTATCTCTACTCTAACCTCAATATGACTTTTTCACAACATTGTGCAGCACAAAACTCATCCATAAATCTGAGGGCTTATGCAGGCATATTTATCACACAGTTGTCACTCCAGAAATTGGTGTTTGCATTGGCAAATTTGTCTGTGGTTAGGTTTAGCAAAACAAAGTGCTTTGGTTGGTTGGTTAAATATAAAACATTACTTAATCTGAGAGGTTTGACTGGCAGAAATGTTTCAGTGACCTAAAACATTACACCTAAGCCTCAGTTTTGGTGTCAGTGACAACTACAACTACAACTGCTTACAAGTACGGTGACTGCACTAGTCATATAACAAGATAAGAAACCATTACTACCTCCATCTACAATAGCCTCAACAGACCACAATGCAATGCAGCTACAGACTGTGGTAGAGCTCTGAATAACTTCTATAACTTGCAGCTGGATCAAACAAGTTCAGGCATGTTCTACGGGAGATGTCAATGGCATTCAAGGAAATGTAGCTGTAGATTACATCAGTTTATGTATAGAAAAGAAAGATTAATAACGTGGACTTTAAGTGGCACATATATTAGTTAGGCAAACATGTAACTTTTTTTCTATTTTTCTCTAAGATGTGCCCTGTCCCAGTATGTGCCAACATGACCTTTATTCAGTTTCTTTTTTTTCCTGTGACTGAGAGGATTTACTAAAAGACACTTTCGTCGTCTCAATCATCATAAGCTTGGAAATACAGCGAATGTGATTTTTGCTTGCAGATTCTGATGAGCCAAAATGCATGCTCCAAAACCTGATTTAAAACATGTACACCGCTAAAAGCATGGAGGAAATCACTAATGAAAACTTGGCAGACATGACACACCTATATAGCACCCTTCCATGAATGTAACATGAGCTTTTAATTTACGGCATTAACACACACTACAACTGCATTACTATTTACCTTTCCATATCCGATAGCCCCGGCTGGTTGCCATGGGGTTTCAGTCATATCCAATCCTGGCCTCTTTGGCACACACTCTTATCTCTGTTTAAATATCCGGTTACTTCCCCCCTCTGGTCCAGGCACACAGAGACATGTCATTAAGAGCAGTATCTCTCTCCAGCCCAGGCTTCCTTCCTGTGCGCATGGTGACGGATTGATTTTCTCCGGTAGGGATCCACTGCAAAAAATATTCATCTAAACAGGTTATTTAATCTACTGTTCAGTCTTAAAATTGCTATTTTTAAGGCTTCCTGGAGTAAGAAAAACAGAAGGAGCACTTCACTTTTTTCTACAACTGTTTCCAGAAATGCATTCTGCCATGTGACATCACCTTAAAATAAGCAATCAACTTTGTTATCACTTTTTCCAATAATTTAGCATTTCTTTACCAAGTGAAGTTGCAGTGGAAAAGAAACAGCATTATGTCACAAACTATTTCATTTAATGAAATGTTTTTTAAATTGGAATAAAGTCATCTGTAACTTTTATTGACCTCAAATGGCGTCTGTGAAATTGCAAAATGAATTTAAAGTTGGAATCAGTAATGTACTGTACTCTTTTTTTTTTTTGCCTAATTATATATTATCATAACCATGTGTAGAGTAAAGGCGCACTTGCCTTTCTTAAAATCAGGAGAAGTGCTTGAAGTGCTCAGAAATAATGTAAACATTTAAACTTCTAATCACTATTACCATATGAAAGGTCAATAAAGTTCATGTTAAGAGTTCTGATTGGCACTGTGGATTCTTAACACAGAATCAACTGTTTTTGCAAAGTGGCACACAGTACACAGTCATGATGCAGTAGGGGCACTGGCGTGATCCAAATGAAATGCTTGCAGGCTGGTTAAAACCCACTCTCCTTACCAACTACAACTCTCTGAAACTGACAGGTACGACCACTTCATGCAGCAAGAACCATCATAATCAGGATCTCAAGGCGGCATCATGAATGGTGATGAAAACACTTGCTGATGACTCAATCGAGCAATAGCTAAAAATAACAAACTGCATAGTCAGTGCCGACAAATCCTAATCCCCAAATCCCTGTGCTTAGCATAATGCTATGATTTAAATCAGAGAAGTGACTTGTGATATTTACAAGTCTGCTCTACGCTTTTTTAAGACTTGTTACAGTGAATATTTTTTACAGTGGAGTCTTGGGTCTGTTTTGGCATCTGTTCTCCAGAGGAACCCTTGGTACCCACAGGGGTCAAATCTCCCTCCTCTGTTTCTGGAAGAACAGAGGCTGTTAAGAGAGGCCTCCACTCCAGTATCTTTACAAATCAATGGAAGCACTTCCTCTCTCCTTGTCCTCCACATGCTCTAAGGACATATCGATTACAGCATAATACGTTCCTGTTTCTTGACTATAAATATGTAGGTTGATGAAGGAGTTCTGGTCTAGTTTCAAGAGGCAAGGTCTCGCCTACTAGTGTCAAAACCTCGTTTTAAGAGAGCATTTTCATGCTCACCAAAACTTCTGGTTAAAGTCGTACCGGCATAAATGCACTGGGATTGCCCTTAAAGCTATCCACTGTACAGCTGCGGGGTTATGGACACCCCAAAAGGACACATTTGTCATGAGGTATAAAATTTTCCTTCAGCACCCACGTTCTCTCACAGGTTTCATCACGATCGTGTTACACGTTCTTGCTATAAGAACATGGGTAGGGGGGCGATTTTTGCACGTCTCTATCGTAAAAATGTTTGTCCATTGTACAGATGCCCTGGAGTTGAACTCCTAGGGAGAGTAAACAGAGGGGGAACAGTTACGCAGGCTTTTCCTTTTCTTTCAGCTGCACTAATGATGTTGTGCCGGACCACAGCTGTTTCTTCGTGGCAGGTGTGCAAGTGGGAGCCACAGCAGACTGCACTCAGCCCCTATCGTAGGAATGCCAAAAACAAGACGGAAAGAGAGGAGACGGGCACGTAGCGAGGCGGAGAAACGAATATCCACACAAGATACAGCTCCCAGAGCTCCCAGAAATCTGGATACAATATTCAATTGAGAATTTCCCCCAACACCTGGCCACCGGCATAAGTAGGATATTGATGTGGGTACTGCGCCAGAGACCCACAGCTTGACTCATTTGAAATCCTCTGGCGATTTCATGCAGTATTTAGCCGAAATGCTTGGACAAGAATTCGTCTGGAGTTCTTTCCTGAGACGGGGGACACAGCCAGTATGTCTTGAATATACACTCTGCTGGTCTGGGCCACGAGGATACGAATGGGCCAGAGATCATTTCCTGTTCGGAACTCTACTGGATCAGGATCAGAAAAGAGAAACTATGCACAGAACATTTGCTATGTGGATTGGAGGAGATCACTGTGGTGATTACCACAAGACTATTGTAAGGCTGTATGTACTGCATAGACTAGTGTATTTTAATAATTGAAATCATTTGTAGATGTGATTTTTATGAAATGCATGTTTTTTTTTTCAATTTAATGTGACATAATCTAACATCTGGGTCAACAAAAACTAAAATATTGATATTTTATAATCACAGAAAATCTGATTCCCTGAGTTGTGATGTAATATCATACCAAGACATTTATACTAATAATTCTTACTTTTCAATCTGAAATCCACAATAAAGAAACAGTAGACAGTAAGAACAAGTGACTGTAGTTTACAGATAATACATTTGGAACAAACATGCGTAATGAAACATTTGACTGAATATGTGCAAATACAGGATTTCCAGGTGAATCTGTGGACTGCAGCATTTACGACATGCACAAGACTGTAAGTATGTTTCTGCTGAATCATATTTGCTGCTCCTCCCTGCTTTTTTCCAGCCTGATATTTTACACTCTATCTTGTCTAATAAAGCAATGAAGGCTCAAAAAAAGTTAATCCTTTGCTATTGCTTTCTGGTAGGGAGTGAGACCAGAGTGAGACCTCTGCTCTCCCTCAACTAGCACCTCTAGCTAATATTAAAGCCAGAGCCATACGTGGTAAATATTAGCTTTTCTCTACTGTGTTGACAGTGTGTGCTTTTCCACACACACAGAACAAAGGTCTGCCATACTGCACACCCACCTAGGAACTCAGATGGGACAGAGTGGAGGTAGGTGTTCATTGCTTAACAGTGGTGGCTTTTCATTGTGTGACTTATGATTATGCAGTTGAAAGGCCCCCTGAGACCGGATGTGCAATGTTGATAATGCGAACAGGAGGCTCATTCTGCTGCTTCTGTGGCTATAATAGCCAGATAAATACCTTGAAATCTGCAAGATTTTTATTTTCTCAATGATTTCTCCATCTTTGTTGCTCAGCACGCGCGGTTGCACTGCCACTGCTGTGTTGTGTTGTGTTTTTCCTTTTATTTTCAGTGGATAATTTGAATTTCTGTAGGTGGTGCTGTTTTCATTGAGTGCTCAGCCAGTCTATCACTGCAACACAGCTTTTTTCTTGTAATGTTTACCCCACAGGCAAATAATTCAGTTCCTGTCTCTTTTTTCCCAGAGCTGAGTATTAAAAACAGCAACTATGAAAGCTTTCATTTACTCATTATAGGTTAAAAGTCTTTAAGTCCCCACCCCCACATTTTCCCCCAAACTAAAAAACACAAGTCCCTGTGCACAGCCGCCTTCATCATCCTCATATGGTGCAGCTACTTAACTTGCAGGAACTTAACTTTTTGACCAGCCACCCACAACTTCAGCACCTGACCAACCAGGGAGTTGTTCCAGATGCTATCTTACAGTCCTACAGGCACCTTGTAAGAATAATGATGCCTGTTGTTTCCAGAAGAAAACTGTTGGATTGTCTCCCGATCTCAGCAATGAATTTATTGTGTAAATCTGCGTCAGAACTGAAATAATGACCTAAGCAATGAAACAAGGCTCAGTTTGATTAAAAGGGGAATTTTCCTAAAAGTAAAAATGTACACAACTTTACCTGCAAATACACATTCATTTAGTAAATTTAGTATTTGGCTGACATTAGCTAAGCTCATGTTTTGAGTCCCTCATCCAACTCTTGCCACACGCACATATGCATGCATGCCCACAGACACATAAAATGGCATTCCCTGTCTACTCAGGTGTTTTACTTACCTACCTGAAACACTTTGGCTTGGAAAACAGGGGAAGCACAGTCAGAGCCTTTTTCCAGCTGAAAAAGTAAACTCAAATCTAAAAGAAAGAGACACTTTGCTTAACCAACGTTTTTCTAGATTAATCGAAACACACACAGAAGATGTAGAGCGACCATTCATAGCTCAGGTGTTAGCAAACAAGCTGTCCCAGCATGCTCCTTGGCTATAAGGCGGGGGAGGTCAATTCCTAAAAAGAGAGAAATACCAGCAGCGAAGGCCTCGTCAGACTGGCAGTGCCTCCCCCCTTCTCGTCATCCCCAACCACCTTTAGTAACCCTCCACCCCTCCTTCTCCCACTTCCTCCCCACCTCCTTCTCTTCCCTCTTTGGCCTGCCAGTGCGGTTTGCCTTGGCTGACTGATAATAAGAGACACAAAAATCCTCTTATCCCCCTCCTTTTCTCTCCACTGAAATGAGTCACTTCCTTGCCAGGGTCTCGGTTGCTGGACCGCTGCCAGGAGATACCCTGCTATTTATTGCCCTGTTTCCACCCCAGAAGAGGGGAGCCTGGGAAGGCATTTGCAGAGGAGTCCACACACACACACACATTGAAACTCTGATTGTGCATCCACACAAATGCACACAGCAACACTTCCACAAAAAGACACATACACGTTGAGAGAAAAAAAACAAGCATGCTCAGGCACACACACTCCCTGGCCTGGCTTTAAGCATCCGGCAGAACCCAGAACAGGTTCCATGATTAAGGTTTGTGTCCATCCCCTAGAGGTGCTAGCCTCAAGGCCTCTGTAACTTCTTACTGGGAGCTGAGGAGATTTATCTCCCCTTACTAGCATTTCTCAAAAGGAAACTGCCTTTTCTTTTTCTGACCACACATATCACAGAAACACAGGCTTGTCAGGAGGCACATAAACAGTCATGATAAAAACAGATACATGACTACAACTACAGCATTGCTGCAACCAGCTGAACGTATGCTGATTTTTTTAGCACAGATGTTCTGTACACGGACGCCGTTCCTCACGACACTATCAGATATGCATAAAGCCTATGAAACCGTGCTGGAAACAAACTGCAGAAAGAATTTACTTTTCACTCTGAAAGACTTTTGTTAAGTATGGAATTCCTGAATATAAACAGAACATGCTAACCTGGGCCAATTAATCTATTCATGCAGAGCTTTACTGCACTTTCAGCCACACGCACTCTCAGACACACATGCACTTAACCCTCACAGACACATACAAATACACACACACAGTCTCTCTCTCTCTCTCTCTCTCTCACACACACAGGATCCTTGTGAATCCAAAACATTCCTTTCAGCTCAAGTTCAGGCACATCCCCCTAATAGAGGGGTTTGCACTTTTATTCATGGGCCCTTCTTTGGAATATGGCTGCTTTGTAACTATCAGCCTAGTACTTGTTGGGCCTTTTTTCCACCACACTACATTGTCCTTCCAGCATTGCTTTGGAACACTGAGGACTGTGATTTAAATGGCTTTTGAGTACTCCTAATCCACCGGAGGCACATAAGTCACACAAAGGTAGCTCCGAAAGGCCAGGCAAATTCCACCAAGCAAAGAGGAAGTCTTAAATCCCAACCCTCACTTAAATACCGTGAAGGTGACTTATTAATGGAATTATTTTTTACTTGTGTGTATAGATGGCCCTTGATGGAGTGTGATGGGCTCAGGTTGTTGGAAAACACTAATATGACGGCATTCTGTGGTTCTCTTTGCTATTGTCCATGGTGAATAAGGAGGAAAGGTGTTTCCAGTCGGGCAGAAAGGGCCACTTTGAAAGAACAAAGAAAGGTGTGTGCACACATCCAGGCTTGATACTCTACATCAACAGGCATGTAAATATTTTAAAATTTTTTCAGATTTAATTGTGTACTATAAAAGAATTTAGATTATGCTTTTTGTTATCATTTTAGATTATCAAATTGAGCAAAGTCTATCATACGTTTTGTAGTGAAGCAACTCAATAGGCAATACACAGCGATTACTATGGTTGCCATGACACCTCAATGCACTGCAGCTTATGAAAAAATATGCATTTAGCCAAAACACAAACAAATTAAGGAAAAAATGCTGTAAATAGAGAAACCAAGTATTTTCACAACTAAATATTTATCAATATACCTAAATCAAACCATGATGTGGTTAAACAATTACAAAAATATTAAGTAGATTTAGGGTCATTGAGATGTATACATGTATACTTCTTTTTTTATTCAGTTATGTTTCCTGCATTTGCTTATGCATCTTAAATTCCAGCACACTGACCTCTCAGAGCCACCGCAGATAACTCTTGTACATCATCTTCCTGATGATTGCATAGTCATGAATGTACTTCAGCCATGGATGTCCATCGAGACCAGATTATCACATAATGCCCGGATATTTTCTATGAAAAAAAAAGTGCATAATAATGCATAATTAAATAAATAAAATTTAAAAAAAATTGTTGTTCTGCACACTTCTGTGTTTGTGGGCCCATAGATCATGTGTGTTAGTGACCTCCTCCTCCAGTGCCTCAGAATTTACCAAAGCCAGCAAAACTTACTATGCTACACTTTGCTATTTGCACATGCACAGGAATGGTCTGCATAACCACACTGGGCAGGTCCAAAATGCAGAATAATGTACATTCAAAATCCTGCTATTATAAAAAAATATTTAAATAAATAATTAATACTACAAATGCATTCACTGTAGAAAATACATACTGAAATTTAGTGCAGAATAAAACACTTGACATATCCTCTAATGGAAATAATTCCAATGAAATATAATGTTCTACAGCAAATATGGGATGAATGATTCTTTAAAAATCTGCAATATGTAATGTTGCCATGAACCACTTGTCCATATGCTCTTTTGTGGTGCACTGCACAGACCTGTTTTGTAGAGCAAAAACTTTTTACGACTTGTTTTAGCCTTGCAAGGTGCCAGATGGGTGGGGTTTGTCACAGACAATAGGAAATGCACTGACTGGCAGGAAGTTTTTACAATAACTCGAAAGCATTTGAACCTTAATTACTAATTTACATGATTGGCAGTTGACAATATCTGAACTGTTCAATAGTAGTGACACCACCCAAAAAATTGTTTGATGCCACATTGTAAACAAACATCTAAATTTAGCTGCTTTATGAATCACACCTCCTTTCCTTTCTGTTTTCCTTGAGGCAAAACCTCTCAACAGAAACAAAATGGGTTGTATCTCTGAAGGAAACAAGCTCTTGCAGCTTTCCAATCAATCATCAAACTACCAGGACTATTCCAAAGTACTGTGTGTCTCATTTTTATACGATCAGTTGAAAAGTTGAGACCCATTTCTTGGCTGCGGATGGGTACTGTGCATTGATTAGAGAGATCATTCTTCATGTGTAGATCTCTAGATCAATCCCCAGGAAGCAATTATACTGAGGTTTCATTGAGCAATACTTAAAAATGCTGTTTTTTGAAAGAACCTGGCCTCTGACCTCTTTGAGAAATGTAACTATAAAATTTCATTCTCTGTAATTCAGTGTTAAAAAGTACTTTTTCCTGTCAGTGATGCATGATGCAGTAGGAAGGACCTGGGTTTGAATCCAGTTTGAATGGATTTTGCATACTCTCCCCATGGCTGCGTGGGTTTCCTCCAGGTGCTCTGACTTCCTGTTATCCAACTCTATATCAGTCCTGTGATAGACTCACAACCTGTGCAGGATGTACCCTGCTTCTTGGCAAATAATGGCTGACATATCTCCAGCACTGCCAAGACCCTTGAAAAGAAAAAGCGGCTCAGATAATAGGTGAATGGATGGATTTTCAGAAAAATCTGACTGTGACTGTTCATCAAACATGTGGCCTGAAAAGGTTTAACTGCTGCTAAAGGGCAATGTGCAATAGTATAAAATAGTAGTGTAATAGTATATAATAGTGAGTTTATTTTGTAAAATCAGCCATCTGACTATGTCAGAAATAAAAAGTGTTAAGCCAGACATCATAGACAAACGGAGATGTGACGTGTGAGAAGAAAAGAAAAACTGGTGCAACCGTGTTCACTATCAAACAGTCACTTCTGGAATATATTTATATTGCTGCACTCAATTATGGACCTTAAAAGTGACAGAAATGGGGCGAAGAGAACAAGAGAAAAGTTTAGTCATTGGTTCCTTTCTGATCTCTGCACGGCTGATTAGTCATGGTGTGCAGCAGGTGTGACTGTGGCATCACTAATTTTGGAAAGTTATAGAAATGTTCAGACATGTGTCTTGATTATACCATATCTGAAAGATATGTTTGTGACCACCGAGAAGGCAGTTTGGATGGAGTAGTTAAGCAGATTTTCAGATTACCATTACATGTGGGGATATGATGCATATGAACAGACGAGCTCCACCGAGACAAATTCTACAATAATTAAGGTTCTAGTGTAATTCTGTCACATATAATTAGTATGCTTCACTTTTGTGTTTTATTTTTACTTTTGTCAAATCAGTAGTTTTATTAAATGTCACACCTTAAAAACCATGAGGTCCCTTTTGTCTCACTTGACTTTGTTCCTGGTTTGATGAGCTCGAACAGGTTTAAGTCGTAAATATTTTTGACATCATCTGCCATCTGTTTGCCATGTCATCACACATCAGTGTGTTTTCTACAATGCACAGTAATAACCAGGAGCAGACATATGTGAAAAAAAAGAAAAGAAAGAAGAAGAATGAAAAAGTTAACAGAAAGTGAGATGAGAACGAGCAGAGAAGGACAGAACCAAATTAAAGACGAGAGGAGGAGGGTCACAGCAGGGGAAGTGGAAGTGGCGGTGGGGGGTGAATGGTAAAGAAAAAACAAGAAAAAAAGAACAAGTTATTTATTCTGCGCTTTCTTCAGTTATGGAAGTCATCAAAGCCAATTTCCTTTTCTGTTGAGATAAGATCAGTCAAATGAAAGGTTGAGTGGGGGCTGGAGGGGGTTAATATGTTAGCTGGACGAAGAGTAACTCAGGCACTAACAGCAGCATGTTTTTTCTGCTTTACCTCATCCTGAGGCCCAGGGTGATCCACTGCTGAAAAGAGCACAGAACAGCTCCATGGTAACTGAGAGACGTGTTAGTGTAGCTGGGGCCTGAGATGACTGGGGACCACATAATTATAAATAAATTATACATATGTATGTAGTTTGTTGCATTCATGCATCCATACACTGACATTTCTCCCTCTTATGTTAAAAGCCTGAATGCACCTATGCGTTATTCTGCACATTTCTGTGCCAGCTGTGATGCACTGTGTTCTGAATCTTGTTGATCATGGCCAACAAGAAACTTTTTCCATGCACTCCCCTGGCTGTCACAACATGGAAACTAGTAGGTATATTTATTGTTGTGGCTGTTGATTGGTGTATATTAATACAGCAAGTCAGTGGGGTCAGGACCTGCTAAAGCAGCACGTGGTCTTGTTGGGCCCTGAGACACTAGATGGAAAGCATAAACACTCACTGAAACTGAAGTACTTAACAGCTCAATCTTAAAATTGTTTCACCTAAAAGGCAGAGATCTGTCACAAATGCCCTGGACTGAAAATTACCCTCAGATAGACACACACATACAGAGAGGCAACATTTGTAAGCTATCGCTGCCTCCTTTTCATCATTTTAGATGTTTGATCTGTGAATGATGGTAAAGATGATGCATCTAGTATCTATGCTAAACACTGGATATTTGTGTCCAAAGTAGCATCACTATTATAATTTGCATTACTGAGGGTATAAGAAGGTACAAAATAATTACTATTCTTTTTAATGTAAGGACTTTGTCACCCTAACCCAACTCTGTGTCCTGAAAATTACATTCCTGTACAACTAAACTGCAGTCAAGATTGTGTTTGCACTGTTGCAAATTGAAATGTTAAGTATAAGCGTATTTGTCATTTACGTTAATTGTAAACATATGGCCATTATGTTGACTAAAAATGTAATTCAGTTGCAATAAAATATTGGCACAAATGATGTGTGGACTCATTTTACAGGAGGACAGTCATTAACATCCATACTTACTTGGAAGAGAGAATTAAGACACATCATAAAATGAAACCCAAAATATCTGTTAAACATCAATTGCAGCTCACATCCTGACCCACTTTAACCCACCATACTAGTCACTATTTTCCTCTGCAATGAGGGATTGGCAGAAATGGAGTCAGAATGCTTATTTTTAATGCTTATAATCAAGCTTTAGCTAATCTGGACAAACAATTCAAACCAATTCTTTAGTGTTTTTGCCATTCTCCAAGATCTCTGCAGTTACTTTAGTGAGCAGATTGTTGGACTAACAGCTAGTAACTAGCTAGCATGCTACTTGGAAAACAATGCTGTACCATGTATTAGTTCCTATGAACAAAGTCATCAAAGGTCCTCACACAAACGAATAATAAAAATCCCAGAAAATCCACTTCTCCCCATCACTTCAGCACACAAGAGCGGAGATGCTGTAAAGTGTCTGTAGCGTGTAGGTTTTCTTGATTAATATAAAATACCCTCCATTGGAAACTACCAGAATTAAATAGCTAAAATAAAGCAGACTGTTGTTCTCAGCTACTATTGCTGCAACTGTTATAAAAGTGAACCACTCAAATATACACTGTAGGCCTAAGCATGTTAACAGTAGAAACTGCTGTTATTGTGAAGGTCTGCAATGCAGAGTAGTTAATGTTTACCCAGAAAATATGTAATTGCAGACTTCCCCCTAATAAACTGTTCCAGAATGCAAACCACAATCCTCCTCCTGTAACATTATTATTATCCACAGGCCTCTGGGACTGACTCCCTCTTTCTCCCTCTCTGCCTTTCATACACAAACACACAGAGAAAAACCATTTTAAATATAGAGATGATAGAACCAAACTAAAAACATGTTATGTTTGTATAGTCATTTCAGCTTGATATTGAGCTCTTTTGAAATGGAAATTCATCATTGTGAGCTGCCACTGCACATAAATCCACACTTTTAGATTAAGCCATTTAAAGTCCACAACGCTGATATAAAGCTAAAATGTAATCAGGTTTGTGACTGTGGTTCTGGCAACAGGCTAATAAAAACTAGTGATAGTTTTTTTAAGGTTTGGTGTTTTAAAGAACCAAATGTCAAAACAACATTTAGTTATTGTGAAAACATACTAATTCTTTGTATTAAACAACTGAAATTTACTCTAGAGCTATTGATAAGTGTCTTAGAGCACACATTATGCTCTTTGACCTAGTGAAAAGCCACTGCATTGAAAAAGTTGAATGAGTATTTGTGCAGGAGTGCAATATAGCCACATAATATCTGCACAAATTGCTTCCTCCACGGATTCCTTTAAACAATAAAGAGACGTAAAATGCACTTATTGTTCCAGATCTTTTTATTACTTCACTTTATGGAACTATCAATCATGCTGATAGAAAAGGAGGAAGTTCAACATCCAACAATTGCCAAAAATTGATATTGTGTGTAAAGAAAAAAGTGAAGCCACTAAGGCATTTTGATTAGGAGCCACAGGCCCTATAAAAATAAGTCAGTTAAATTAGTTCAACTCTGGATTTTGTGTTGTTGTATTTTCGTTTAGAGAAAAAAAACAGCAGGGAAAAAAATGCTTTGTTCATTGGAAAAAAAATGTGTGCAGTTTCTCTCTGAGATTTTCTCAGCATGGAGGAATTTCATATATGTCAGCCAAGCCACGATAGTAGTGATGTGGTCACCAAGGTCAACACGAGAGTAGTTTGTGTTCAGACTTTTCAAACATCCACATCGTCAGGTGATACCCACAACAGTGAAGTTTTTCTCTGATTGAAGGTTGACATAATTTTGTATATGGTGAAAACCTTGGCATCAGTTAAATGTTGTAATAGGAAAAATACACTAATAAGCATTCCTTTCTTCATTCCTCAAAAACTAATTTTGCAGATATATGGGTTTTCTATGACAGCAGAAATATTTCTTAAACACAGGCTTCACCCATCAGCTCCTGAAGAATGTTAATCTTCAGGTCAGATTAAAAAAAAAAGTAGCTCCCCACTTCCGGCCCATAGCTGTAATTTTTATGCCACAAGCTAACGCTGGATGTCCCAATCGAGGCTGAGGTTGACTGGCGTCACTTACATGCATTATTACTGTCTGTACCTTGTCTTTAAAAGACCATTTGGGATGGAATTACTTTATGCTGGATTATTTTTGCATTCTCCTTTGGTGTTTTGTGATATTGCAGTGCTGAGTTTAGTTGGCTCTTTCCTTTTCTTCTTTTCACGAGAACATATTGGTTTCTGCTCTGCTTTCAGCGTAATAAGAGTGGGCAAGTTGCTCCAAGTTTGTCTGGTTTAATATATAGAGACAAATTGCATTACCTCAGTCTTGAGATCTGTGTAAATAGCCAAGATGGCCCCATGCAATTACTTTCATTTGTGAGGGTAGTGCACTGCTAATGCTCTCTCTGCTCTCTATAATACCCTACATTTAAAATTATAAATGCTTCTTTCCCCAGAAAAATAAAATGATTACAAAACACAACTAATTCATTTTATCTACCCACATAAACATTCACGGTTATAGATATACTCACTGTAGCCTTAAAATACTTGGTATTTACCAATGAGTAGGCATAGATATCAGCAGTACCATCTGCACCATTGTAAGTTTAGCCAAGAGTGGACAGGCTAGAGCCTAATCACCCCTCACTGACAGGAGAATGTCTTTGCCATGAACTTCTGCCTTTTAGTCATGGCAGAGAAAACAGCAACAGTGACATGATTGGCAGGTGTAGATATGTGTTTGTGGAAGTTGTGTGGTAGTTGTGGAAAAGCTCAATAATTTATACCTCTATTGTTGGTAAAAGTGATTCAAAACTGTTGCTGAGCTTGTTTCATATTGCCCCACATGTTTTATGCTGGATTGCATCAGACGCTCCAAATCAACATAGGCCACAAGAAGCCAAAATTCTGCTTAAGCCACTGTATAGATAACAGCAAGTATATTTTTTAGTACGCTAATTGTTGATATGATAAAAAACCTCACAAGATATTCAGCTTCTCTGAATGATTTGTCGTGTGCCTGTATTAAATTTCAGGTCAGTAATAATTTGGCGAGTCGACCAGCTAACCGACATTTGCAATTACATCTAAAAAAGAAACAATTGTATGGCCTTACTTGAACTTTCTTGACGGCTATCTCCATCACTACTCTCTACAGGCAACAAAATCTTGCCGGAGACGTAAAAATGTGAAATACATATTTACAACTTCCATAGCTGTTCCCGGACTCCTTAATGCAGAACTTCAAATCCACAAAAGGCAACAGCTTGTGTCATTGGAATACATATGCATTGTGTGGTTGTGGTTATCACTTCAATTTCTTTTGTCTAGCAACATGAACGCAGTGAAACAATCAGACAGGCTGTAAACAATCCAACAGTTAAGAGATGTCTAAACTAAACAAGGCTGTATGTGGAGATAAAAAACAAAAGAATCAAAATATTCTCAGTCTCAGTAGGGAAGTACGATCGTTTTAATCCTAGAGTGACCGCCAAAACTATAAATGGAGGAACCAAAATGTAATCAACTGGAATTATCATTTATTATAAGAACAACATAAAAAAAATCAAGGTGCTTTCGAGCAGTGGATAAGAGCCAATGAGGATAATAATAAATCACAACAATTGCAACCAAATGGCTTCTGATCCCAAAGTCAAATTCAGCCCCTGAAGCACAGAGATGGGAGGTGGGAGTGTGTTTATTCTTCCCTCCCCAGTGGAAAAAAGAGGACTCAGGGCATGCTGGCATCGCACGAAACACTCAAAGGAGGTGGATGGTGGTGGGGTGCTCCACACTGTCTCGCTGCCCTCCGCCCCTTCCGTGAGCTGGGAGGCAATCGAGGAGTGTGTGTTGAAAGTGTTGGGGGGGGTCTTATTGAAGCTGAATGAAGTGGAACCTCTTTCATTGTCTCCCCTCCTGCACTACAGCCCCTCACTGCCTCACCCCCTGTCTCCCTCCTCCTTTCTCCAAGGACAAAGAATGCCCTGAATGCCTGGCGTCTCCTGCAGTGTCAAATAACTAAAGGATAGGTGGAATGGTTCAAGGGCCCAGGAAGAAGAGGAGGAAGAAGAAAAAGATGAATCAGAAGTAGTGGTTTTGATTATTCGTTATCTTTTCTTTTTGTGTATTTATATAAAATATCCAAATGTCTTTCCAATATCAAAAAGTTCTCATATATAAACAATTATTAGTTATTTGTCATTGCCTTCTAACATAATCTATATAATGGTTATTTGATCTACCACTTCTGTGGTTAATATTTAGCAAAACAGATTAGTCCACTAAAATAACAATGTTATGGTTTGGGGAAGCTCAGGACCACACCCTTTTCAAATTTAACTTTTTTCATGTCAGAAGTTACTTTTATGTTAATATTCTCTTGGCTTCAAGCAGATATACCTACAGTTATGATGGAGAAAGCCACTGGTGTCATATTCTAGAGAGACATGATTTGTTGGCTGGCTGTTAACAAAATCCTACATCAGTATGTCATAATGCCGTGAGTGCCTATGTATCTGTTGATACAACTTCATGCAGTGGTGCCATGTTGAAAGTGATACTTAAATGTCACTAGGTTCAACATAGTAAGATCGCTTTTGTCACTGTTAAGGTAAAGTGACCACTGTGTTCTTTAAGACATGAAGTTAACACATTGCTGTCAGATTAGTGGAAAGGGGTGCGTGTCTGAAAGGTGTAATAGAGAGAACAAAAAAGTCTAATGTGACTGCTGGCACAAGACAAGATGCAAAGACCAGTTAGAGTCTGATACTTTCTACACCAAAGCCTACACAACCTCTTTAAGAGGTTTTGAACTAACATAACAATGCTTTTAAAATACATGACACACCAAGCCAATACCAGGCCGTTGGGACTTGTATGTTGCCCTGGTTTTTGCAGTGTGTCCTGGTACTAGCCAGGCCCTGCCTGCAACTTTTCAACTTATACATAATAGTGAAATAAATGAGCACAATAGATGAGATAGACCACTTGGATTAGCTGTTCAGCTTAAGAAAATCAGTGCAACAACCATAAGACCAACGGCTGACAAAGGCATTAGCATTAGGTAAATCAAAAATGCTCCCACTTAAATAACAAAATGTCAGCGTCACTTGTTTTCATGTTACCATGCTACTAGCTATAATCTGACATAATGATGGCACTAGATGATAATGGATCACCAAATCCATCCTGAGGGGGAATATTAATTTGTGTACTAAACTGCAGGCTGGTTCATCTAAAAGCTTTTGACACATTTAAGTGAAAATAAATGTTAACCTCTGTGATGTAGGAGTTAAGGTCATGGTCAGAAAAAAAGTCATTAAGTCATTAGGAAATCAATTATGTCTGTACAAAGTTTCCTTATTGTTAAAAATACGACCATCTGATAACTGTCAAAGAAGGAGACAATCCAGACAATCATGAAAGTCAGTATAGGATTTATCCTCAGGGGACCATGCATGTCTGTACAAAAGATCATAGCAATCCATTTGAATGCTGACAGATATTTTAGTCTGATGCACACAAGGTTCTATGAAACACTGGTTTGCCAGATTTTTGTCTGCGAGCACATTAAGTGGTGATACATTGTAGACTACGCTCCAATGTTTACGGCACTTTATACCCATCCATCCACTCTGACTCATGATTTTTCATGAAGAAATAAAATCGTCACTCCATAACTTGCTGCTTTTAATGTTGCACTTCACTGAAAAGGACCGTCATGCCCAGGAGGTTTTTACTCATGCCACAGTAGATTTAAAAGAGTTCAACTGGAGTAATCCTCTTTTATGTTGATTGATTATGGGAGTTGGTAGTTCCATTTCTTAATTTCATTCAGCAGAATTAAATCAAGTAATTCATGGGATATTGTTTTGTTTCCTGCACTGAATCACTCTGAAATGTTTACTGGCAAAGTTTAAATGCATATTTCACTTGTCACTGCAAACACTTGCCAAAGCAGTCTTATGAAACTACAAATGTGGTTTTAAATTATTTCCCATGAGGTTTGCCGTTCACATCTACAAACACACACATACTGTAGCTTCTATTTCACACGCACACACCAACTTAGACACACTGCAGCCCTATCATACAGTGAATGTAATGGGTGGCTACACTAAATGCCATAGTGCTCTGAAACAACAAAACAGCGCAGCCTTGCAACCACATGAAATCATTTTATTCCACAAGCAGCATGTACAAAAGACACCATCCATCAAGCTGTCATGCTGCCCTCATTCTCTTCCGAAGGTAGGAAGTGGAACTCTCACACATTGTGAGAAGTCTGACTTCATCCATTCATTACAGGCCACAGTTCAAGAAGACACAAAGTCAGGCTTAAATCGAATAATTCGGTTTGCTTTTATCCAGTCGGTACTCCGGATGGGCGGGTTTTATTACATCAGGATAACTTGATTTGTTCCAAATATGCTGTCGACCACAGGAGAGCATGATGGTTTGATGATCAGGCTGGCTGAGGTTACTGGTACTTGTTGTATATGCCAGTGTGGAAAAAAAAAAGAACTCTCTCCATCTGGTGCTGCACATAGCTCAAAACAAAATGGCAAGAATTATTTGGACCTACCCTTTGAACCAGCTCTCATTCAAATGGTATTTTTCATGCATGTAATCAGATATATCAGACCCTGCATTAGATCCTCAATGTTTTGACAGTATCTGTATATCCAAAATCAAAGAATCAAAGAAAATAACCATGAGAATATCATGAGGGGTTTTCAAAATAAAATTGAATCACATGAATTAAGTGCATAGAGAAATACTCTTTTATTATTGTTATGATAAAGTTTTTTTTTAAACAAAGAATCTTATATTTATATGTAAAACATGCACAAAAAGACCAACTCCAACACATTTATTAAAGTATGAAATACAAATTCACCGATATGGTGAACTTTAGTCAACCAGTCAAGTACCACCAGGTGGCGTTGTGCAGAGCCCCCACTTCTTGTGCCATTTGGCAAGATACTACCAACAGTGTCTTTCTAGCAGAGGTGGGATAAAAGTTTGGTTTAATGCTGATCGTTGGCAAGATGCATTGCAAATGGCCCATTCTACAGACCAAAACTACAGCACGAAGCTGCTTTTTTGGTGAACCAGATTTCTTTTTCTTTCATCTCTTGATCAAAACCATGGTGGGCTTGTGATATGAAGAGTCTAAGAAAAAAAAAATATCAGACAGGGTTTTGTTTCAAAGGGTTTTGTGGATAAAGTTGGAATTCTTTACAAACTCACTCTCTAACAAAGGAGGTGCAGTCGTTGAGTGGATAGATAAAGTGTAGCTAGCAAAGTTAATAATCAAAATGAAATGAGACGCCTTTAAAAATAATGAACCTGTAAAAAAACTTGATTGCTGAAACTAAATAATGTTTATCAAACATTATATGGAATTGTTATCAAACAACATGATCTTTATTTGCCAAAAGCAAGAAATGTCTGAAAGGTGAAGTAAAAAGCAGCTGTATTAAAAGTCTCTGTGACAGACATATGGATGCAGACACATGGTGTTTGCATTGAGAAATAATCAGGCTGCACTTTTTTCTGCTCTTACTGACATGAGATATGATCTGCAGGATACAGAGGAAAAGCAGAGGGAATGGTTGAGAGCCAGAAATTAAATGTGCGTGTGTGTGTTTTTGCACACAAAGACAGTATCACACTTTATGACGTTTTGTCCCATTTTCCTTCACGACTGTAAAAAAGATTGAAAATCAGGGAATATTACTTCAGGTCTTGTGCTTCACCGCCAGCCTATCAAATACACAAAGTAGTTAAATTGAATGACTCGAAAGTGCACTTTGAACTCAGGCCCTGGCAGAGGTCCCATTCAAGCAGAAATGTAAAAGTTCCTGTCCTTGCTGGGGCCCCCTGTCTGGGGGT
>OMLM01013893.1:0-11054 GCA_900302695.1 Helostoma temminkii | reverse complement strand
GTCGCACTTCGGGAATTCTTTACATCAGCTACATTAATATTTGTCTGATATTTTACAGACAAAAATTGAAATATACCAAAAGAAAGTTCTTTGGTTTGTTGTGAAAGTAATTTCACACATAACTTTGACTGTGGATTCGAAAAAGTCCAGTGATTTTTTTACCTTTACATCATTTGGGAATCTGGTCTCAGGTGTGATGTTGTAGCAGTTGAACCAGCAGGGGGCGCTCTCCTCCGACAGGAAATCCCTTCATGTTGGGGCTGGAAACAGAGTTCCCACAGAAAAGATGTGACTGAACGTGCATTGTGACAAAAACATCTCTAAGTTCAGCAGAAAATTGAAAAGTTCTGTTTCGCTATCAGCTCAGTGTAGGCGCTAGCTAACGCTTCAGTTAGCTGCTAAGAGAATTTAGGCTAAGAGTTGGTTTTTCACCTGCTTAGAAATGACAGAAAAATGTGTCTCTTCGTGCAGAATCTGCCTGAGAATCTTGACGTAGTCACACCGCGTTTGCATCCAGGGGTTTTTTGAAAAGCTACTTTTAATTGGAACAATTTGGTGAAAGTGAAATCGCATTAGGCTGAAACAAACACTGAGAAATATCTTTCCAATTGAAATATGTAAAACTGCATCAACCTGATCCAAATTCTATGACTAATATTGTTAAAAGATGTCATAGAGTTGTTTTGTTAATTCTGCATACGAGGAGAGGAATAACCGCCATTTTATTTTCACGAATCAGCTGAAACCTTTCTTTGCGATTGTATTTTCGCTGTCTCTGTTTCCAGCCCAAACCACATGATGATTTAATTCAGTCCAGCACCAGCCATTTTATTGTAGCTGTGTCTCTGTGACTTTCTGTAAACCATGGTCTTCCTTCCTTAGGGTTAGGGTTAGATTAGGATAGATTAGACAATCAGTTAGCTAATAAGTAGCTCAGTCAATTAGCAGCTGTGTTAAAAACAGTCAGGGCTCAGAGTTAACGAGTCACCAGCCAAAACTCTGCCGAGTCGATCATGAAAGGGTTAACTTTGAGCCCTGTTGTCACCTGTGTTTTCATTGACCTTTGACCCTGTGAGGGTCTCCATGCTGTGAGATCACTGTGATTACTGTGCTTGTTCACCACCGACTTAACCAACTGCAATAAAACTAACGTCATGACAAACGTCTGATCTGTCTCTGTGGTTACTGGGCTGTTTTTAGAATCAACGTACACTGATGTCTGGAACCGAACACACTGATCAGCGACAACATTAACAGCAGGGCAACACAGAGCATCTACATCCAGCTGTGATACAGTGTTACATAAATGTAGTGTCTGGTCCAGATCAGTTGAGATGTGATTTTACCTACAGAAACAGAAACAGCAGTGGGTAAAGGAAGAGCTGATTTGAACTAAAGTGACAGTTAAATGATAAATGATATGAACTTTACGTCCAGTAAAGTTTAAGCACATTAGCTTCCCTCCTTTGGCTCCCTGTAAAATCCAGAATAGAATTCAAAATTCTTCTTCTCACATATAAAGCACTTAATGATCAAGCCCCTTCATATCTTAAAGACCTCATAGTAACATATCATCCCAGCAGAACACTTCGTTCTCAGAGTGCAGGTCTACTTGTGGTTCCCAGAGTTTCCAAATGTAGAATGGGAGGCAGAGCCTTTAGCTATCAAGCTCCTCTACTGTGGAACCAGCTCCCAGTTCATGTTCGGGAAGCAGACACTGTCTCTACTTTTAAGACTAGACTTAAAACTTTCCTGTTTGATAAAGCTTATAGTTAGAGCTGGCTCAGGTGACTCTGAACCAGCTCTTAGTTATGCTGCTATAGATTTAGACTGCTGGGGGACTTCCCTGACTCCTCCTTCTCCATCTATTCATATACCACCATTGCCTGTCATTAGCTTTGTCTCGCTCTTGTTATTGTTTTGTGACCTTCCTTCTTTTCACTCACCCCAACCAGTTAAGGCAGATGGCCACCCACCCTGAGCCTGGTTCTGCTTCTGTTAAAGGGAGTTTTTCCTTTCCACTGTCTCCTAGTGCTGCTCAAAGGAATTTGATGGGTTTTCTAACTCCATATAGTTGTACTCTTAAATTCTGTAAGGTCTTAAACATTGTAAAGTGCCTTGAGATGACTTTGATTGTGAACTGGTGCTGTATAAATAAACTGAATTGAACTGAATTACGAGCATTGTAGGGGTGGAAGACCGGAACTAAATCACACCACAACATGCAAAGTGCAGTGTACAGAACCAGCAAACCTCCAGTAGCTGGATGTGTTGATTCAAGCAGCAGTGCGACAGAAGTTGGAGGGTAAAGGTTCCCAGCTGGAAAAATATTTGTGGTACTTGTGGGAAATTACTCAACCACCAGGACAGACACAGAATAGATGCAGGTTGAATCTGTAAAATACGGCAGTGGTTCACTGTTTAGTGACGTCTTCATCTCCAGTCTGATTATTTTGTGACAGTGCTCTTCTTCTTCACAACAGCCTGAAGTTCCAGGAAGCTGAAGACAAAAATACCGGAGGCTTAAAAAGGTCAGGCCTGAGACATGCTCATGTCAGCAGTTTTAGACACAAGGGTCGGCTGTGAAAACTGATCTGGTGAGATGGTGGTGAGGCCTGGCACTGGAGCTCAAACTGTTTCTGATGCCAAATCAATGTTTGGATCAACAGCTGCCTTAATAAGACCAAGAGGAGGAGGAGGTGAAGATGGGACTATGTTTAGACACAAGAAAACAGATGTACCAGTGGAGTCCACAGGTCTGAGAGCACAGAACATGCAGCGAGTTTAGAAATGAGAAGGTCTGACACATAAAATCTAGATCAGATATTTGATGCAAAAGTTCAAATTTCCTCGACAGAAACATTCACATGACTCAGGTAGATTCAACTGGCACTTCTGAGGTTGGATTTTTCTTTAATCTTGAAGACGCCAACTTGTCCTCACTTGTCCTCACTTGTCCTGACGCCACTCCAGCGTTGTCTTTCTGTTTGCTATAAATCACTGTCGCACTGAAAGACGCACCGTCACCATCTCTGGTCTCGAACTCTCTGAAGCAGGTTTTTCTGCTGCTGAGAAGCATCAGGCTGCCACCACCAAGCTACACCAGACTTATTCAGAACATAATTGGTTTCAGATAAATTCAGACACTAAAACCTTCCACATAACACCTTCAAGCTTTTTTTAGTATTTCATTGTGTGTCACAGAACCAGGTAAGAATTAACTAGAAGTCACAGCTGTATAAAGAAGATAGCTGTAGACTGTGGAGCTCCTCGCTGGTTTATTTCTTTACTTTCTTGACTGCGATGAGTCCAGATCATAGATTGTCTGTGATCGTAGTCCATAGTCCAGATCAGCTCAGAAGTCCCTGTGAACAGCTCCCCATTGAGATTAATACACTGTCACCACATCATCATGTGTGAAAACAACATATAGAAGAAAACGTTTCTGTCACAGGAAGAGCTACAGATGTGTGAAGGCTGAGAAACGATCACGTGGTTTGGTCTGAGACGCTTCATTACAGATACGATTTCAGAGCTTTGTCCACTTTTGTCACTTTATTAAAGGTCAGAACTGAAACTTGTAACCAACACATGCAGTTATACAGTGTGAAGCTGACACAGATTCATCAAGCTGAAGGTGATGTTCCCGTCAGTCAGTGTCTCTTAAAGCTGCAACTGAATTAACCAGAAAAAAAGGTGGTAACCACCTGAAAAACCCCACAAACATTAAGAAAACATCTACAACCTCATTTCCAAAAAAGATGCGTTTGTCCAAACAAAAACTGAATGCAATGATTTGCAATCTTATAAAGCCATATTTTATTCACAATAGATCATAGAAAAAACATCAAACATTTAAACAGAGGAAATGAAACTTTTTAAGAAAACATCAGGTCATTTTAAAACCGACGCAGCAACACGTCTCTAAAAAGTTGTGACAGAGACAAGAGGCTGAAAAGTAAGTGGAACCAACAGGGAAGAGCTGGAAGAACATTTAGCAGCTAATTATGTTAATTATCAACAGGTCGTAACGTGATTGGGTATAAAAAGATCTTAGAGAGTCAGAGTCTCTCTGAAGGAAAGATGGACAGAGGTTTGTCAAACTGTTCAGAATAATGTTCCTCAATGTAAAATTAAAACACTTTGAATACATCATCATCTACAGTCATATCATCATCAGAATCTGTGTGAACACACTGGATGTCTGTCAGACGGTACTGCATTAAAATGGACATGGACTCAGGGATACTTCACACATCAGTGTGAACACACTTCACTGCACCATCCAGAAAGACAGTTGCATCTCTGATGGATCATAGTAGCAGAGTGCAGGTGCTGAACTGACCTTTCTGTCACAATACCTGTCACCATACCCAGGACTGTGGATCAGTTAGATCCAGTATCGGGACAGAAACAGAACTCCAGAACCGGTCTCCTCAGAGGAGGATGATACACTGTGGTAAACATGGAGCTGGAACAACATGTCGCTGCCATCAGTTTAAAATGACCCTTTTTTCTTAAAATGGTTCTATGATCTATAGTGAGTCAAATATTTTATGAGATTTGAAAATCATTGCAATCTGATTTTATACAGTGTCACATCTTTTTTGGAACTGGGTTTGTAAATTTCACACCAAGCATCAAAAAATTGTCACAATAAACAGGAGCAGAAGTAGTGGCTCTGTTCACGATGATGACTGATTCTTTTCATTGTCAACAGATCCACAAAATGACAAACTGAGAAAAACAAAACAGAACAAAACTACAAAACTACTGGAATATTTTCTCAGTCGTGTTTGAAAGCTGAAGGTTTAAACTTTCTATAACTGCTAATAGTGCGACTGATGAGGTGAATGAGACTGAGGGAAGGTTCAGAAAATGTTTGTCATTATTTCATGTTTCTATTTGAAGCTGATGACGTTCAGTTTGTTCACTGTAGGTTGACATTCAACAGTTTTAGAAATTAAACATTTTGTACCATCTGAATTTTAGGAAACTAAACAGCCTTTTAATGATTCTCCTGTTAACGTTCACCATCAACCATTTACAGACGACAACCTGTCAGGCAGCACAGATCTCGTTTAGCTGGTGTGAACGCAGCTTCTGAATGACCTCAGTGGGTCTACATTCACTTCAGCAGGAGCCTCTACTAGAAGATTGTGAACGTGTTGAATGAGTCCACCTTCAACTGTGACCTCAATATTTAAAGTATTCATCTGGATTTCTGAGAATTTAACCACTGAAACACAGTGAGCTTCACAAAGACAGTGTTACACAGGTGAGCGTGTATTTTCTAGAGGTTGAGCTCGTCTTCCCTCCGGCAGGAAGGGAGACACTTTCAGACCATTTGCTCTTCAGAACCAACAGAGATGCTTTAATGTTTACGGAAACCTCAAGCTGATAATTTATGTCAGTTTCAGATTATGCTCTGCTAATGTTTAAATGACTCCAACTTCTGCCAAACTGTGTCAGCATTCAGGAAACTGGTGATGAAGACAGAAACAGGATCTGCTGTTCAGCATCAACCATTAATCTATAAACAGAAAACACCAACAGCTGACGTGAGGACAAAGACAGACATCAGGACATGGTAATGTTGAACCCACGGATGGATTATGAGATAATGGACCAAAGAGTTGGTGCCACGCTGGGACCAGTCTTCCAGGTCCAGAGCTGGTTCTTTAGCTGTGAAAACACAAGAACTGGTTCAAAATGAAGTTCTGAACCAGCTCTGGAACTGGATCAGTGGAACACCTCTGACCCTGTACAGTTTATTCATGTAATATGTTTATTGTTCTACTCATGAACCAGGCAACTAAAGCAGAACAAAATCCTGATCCCAGACTGCGAGCAAGTCGTGTATTCTGTTTTCTGGAGCGTGGGCTGAATGATGCACGGCAGATGTCACATTAATTATAAAATAACCTCAGGGTCATAGCGTTAACGTTTACTGCGATTTCAACATGTCATTTCACAGTTATGACAGAAGATCTTTAGTTTGGCTCGTACAAAGTGAAGCAGGCTTTAGAGCCACAGAGTCATTCGACTGCAGGTTCAAACTAAAAAAAAGACGAGACACGAATCTTCATTAAACTGTTCAACAGTCACTTTACATTTAGAATTTAGGGGGTTTAATGTGATTAATAAAATTTAAATACAGCAGACACAATTAACCTCGTTCAGCCTGCACAGAGTGAAAGGTTCATCTCAGCCGTCTGGTTTTCTTTAAGTTGGACCTCTTATTTTGGAATGAAACTGATTGGTTTCTGCAGAAAACCAGATTTAACATCAGGGAGTGGAATGATCCGATCCAGGTTTATGAAGCCAACGACGTTTAAAGATTCTGTTGTTGTACAAAAAAACATTAAACTGGAAGCAAATCTGAAAACGAAACAAGTACAAGCACTCTGTGACAGCGACAGAATTAAAACAGTTTCTATCTTCCGATAAAGCTCTCAACAGTTCAATAAACCAATCGGAGCCTGGGGATGTCAGCTGACCCGAGAGGAAGTGACATCACATCGCTGCGCAGGACGGTGAGGTGGACACAGAAGCTGTAGAAAATTTGTTGAGGACAGTGAAGATGATGAAGATGAGAAGCGGGAAACCATTCTCTTCCTTCTCAGTCCGATTTCTTGTCACTGCTCGCCTGCAGACAGAGAAGGGGGCAAATTAACACAGCGCCTGCAGACAGACATTAGGGCGTAAAAACACAGCCTGTGGACCACATAGAAAATTAGCAGAAAGAGATCAGGGTGGACAAAACCTGCAGACACGGGACATAAACAACACTGTTACTAGGACATGAGTGGAATAGAGGACATGCCTGCAGACAGAGATCAGGGCAAAAAAAAAAAAAAAACTAAGATGGACCTGGGGAAAAAAAAAAAAAAGTCACTACAAATACAGATAAGAAACCTCATTTTTATCTATTATCAAGTTGTGACGTGTCAAAAGCAAAGTCAACATGCGCAGTGCTCATGTCCTCGGGAGCTACCTGCAGTTTGCTGTGCTCGTCCAGCAGTCTGTCGTACTCCCTCGTCAGGCTCTCGGCCTGTTTCTTCATGGCACGAACGTCACTGTCCGACTTCTGCAGAGCTGAAAAACACAGTATATAATTATCATATAATGCAGTGAAGATGAACCGACACGTGACACCGGAATCAGAGATACCAGCGCATCAGTGAGATACCGGCAGTGGTTCAGTGCTGCTGTCAAAACCGGATCTTTTCCAAGTTTCTTGTCGCTTCTCTTGTCTTGTCCACGGAGAAGCCGTGGCATTTCCCTCACCAGCTCGTTAGCTGCAGAGTTTTCTAGTTTCTGTAGAGAATCGCTGAACCAACTTTACCAGGACGTGGCCACTCTCTGTAGTAACGTAACGTTTCAGCCGACACCTCCAGTCAGAGCTAATGTTTCATCATAAACCGCAGCACTGAGACTGTGCTGCTGAGTCATTAACTTAACGAGTCGACAGCTTTTCAGTGGAAAACACATCCCACACAGCTGACACAGTGCTGCACATGAGTGCACCGTTTACTGTGGCTGGAAACCTGGTTTTCGCAGACTCCAGTGTATTATACTATACTTCCTCTGTGTCCTCTACCTTCTGCTGCCCCTCACCTCTCGTCTCGTCTTTTGCTCCTCCTCACCTTTCTTGGTGGTCTCCAGCTCCTCCTTCAGGGTCTTCACCTCAGCTTTCAAAGTCTTGTTCTCCTCCTGAGGTCCTGGTCCAGTCTTCCCGCCCTCTGGCACCTCGATACCAGCGTCACGCAGTTTCTGTTGAAAGAAAGAGAGGAGACACTCACACTCAGCGTGACTGGATACAGTAATTAGCGAAATACTACAGACATATGGTTGTTTATATTGTTACCACAACATTACGGTGGCTACAACGGGTCAACAGGTTTTACCATGACAGTTTTGGAAAACCACACACACAGAAGATGTTTTAAGGACTATGAGTAAAAGCTGCTGTAATTCCTACACAGTTCATCCAGTATTACAGTAACAATAAGAGCTTTCCAGTCCTGAAATATATTTCCACTGTACAACACAGTGACTTCCACCATTTCTTCACCTGTAAACTTAAAACTTACCTAAGAAGTAACCAAACCTGTCATCACCTAGTCAGTGTTTGCCAGCCTTGTCTGTTCTGGCTTGCCTGGCATCTTGTTTATGTAAACACAGACGCAGTCTCTCACACCTCTCTGAAGCTTCCCTCCAAAACTGTCCAGATTAAAGAGACAGTGGCTGTGTCCCAGATCACTCCCATGCACTGCTCAGTTTATTCATATAGCGCCAAATCACAACAAAAGTCATCTCAGGGCACTTTTCCCTGTATCATGTTTACTCAGTGGTCCACTCAATAGTGAGCGGTAAAACTGAGATTTCTGACACTTAATATGTCATCACAATCTTTACATTAGTGCAGCTTCGTCTCCCCGACAGGCTGAAGATGTTTCTTTATCCCAAAAAGTGAAACCACTATCATCAAAACTGAGGGATTCTTTAAACAAGACCTAATAAAATAATAAAGTTACCACAGCAGCACAACTGCTCTGCACAACCACCTCACAACAAAACATCCTGGGGCCGTACGGCTGTTTGCTGGTATCAGTGCCTGAGAGCAGTGGTTGCTTTCCTACCTGTTGTATCCCAGACGTTGACACTAGAGCAGAACAGACAGCGTGGCAACACTGCTTTCACCACATGTGTCAATAATAATCAGTTTTTTTATGCTCATATCAGCCTATAAAACTAAAACCGTTGATTCCCATTGATGCTGCGCTGTGAGTTGGTGTCAGGAACCTTCTGAAGATAATTAATACAAGTGCACTTCTGATGACAGCAGCAGTAAACACGCTGGTGTGTTCAGGGCCAGTACAGTGCAGGTCCACAAATACAGATATTACTGTACAGATATTAAATTAAACATTAAGTTTACCAATAGCAATTGTGTGCGAAGCCTCCTCCTGCACCAACCAATTGTTAGCTTTAATATTTCACTATTTACATTCAGAATTTCTTTTATTTTTGCGGTGTAGCACTAAGACGCTGTGGAATAAATCAGTTTTAAACCGAGATGTTTGAAGGCTGATGAAGCTGGTAAAGAGGAACAGGTGCGGATCCTCTCAGTAACGACCTCAACGACACACCAACGTCAAATAGTCACACTCCATGTGAGTATTTTACACTGTAGCAGCAGAAAAAGCTGCTTTCCGATTGGCTGGCACGTGACTGTTGAACTCCTACATGGAGACTGCAGACACAGAACAGTTCAGCAGCTGTAAATCATGGTATAAATCAGTGCTTGTGGTCTGACACGTCTCCTGCAACACCACAGAGCTCTTCATGCTCTAACTCATCACATTACTCAAGATTCTGAGTGTGAATTAGTTTTTATAGTTTCCGTCATCTTACAGTACGTTACTGTTGACTTATAATCATGACTACAAGTTGGTTTGCTCGATGGCAGCTGTGGGGGTGAAGGAGCATTTGGTGCTGACACCTGTCTCTGTCAACGTGACTCCCACTGTGCAAGTCACACTGGTTGAATTGGAAGTCTGATGTGTGTGAGTCTAAACACCAGTTTAAAACTTTGTTAAATTGACAAACAGCTTCTAACAGCAGCTCATGTGGTGGAGTTGATCTGTAAACTCCAGGAACAAGTTTCATTTCTTTCTTTATACTGAGTAACAGAAGCTGGTGGAGAAGATGCAACGTAGATAGTTTATGGAAATGTCTCTGGTGAAGCTGTTAACAACTCTATTAAAACCAGTGCTTTCCCTGAAAATAACTGACTTATATATGCTGAAGCCAAACAATACCAGAGACTGGAGGTTAAACAACAGGCCAGGAAATGACTGGTAAAGGAGCAGGAGCTGATTTAAGGTTTTATTTTTTATATTATATTAGATCAGAATGTAGAGGGTGGCTGTTACATTACAGACTTTTTTTTTAATGCAGATTTTCTGTCTTTCCGAGTCAGTCGGCTCTAAAAAGCCGTTAGTCCAGTTTAACTTGTTTAAACGGCTGAAATCACTTCACTATCAGCCTCTTCTATCAGTGGTTTTTCTGTATGATGCTCAGCATCATCTGTCACCAAAATAAAAAACTGTGAGAACACAGAAGCCGCTTCATGACTGAGCATATCTGTTCAGCTTTATTTTCTTTGTAACATTTAAGTGAACTATGAAAAACACATTAGAGAACTGCCACAGTATCAAACAGCAAACTTCAATCAAAGTTGTATTACAAAAATGTAAACAAAGTGAGGCCCAAGCAGTTTAATTACTCAGAACGAAGCATCTAACTTTAGCTGGTTAAAGTGTCATTGTGGTTCAGTGTGACAGAGTCAAACAGCTGCTGAGCTTCAGACCTTTAACTGAGGAGGCTCGGCCATGAAACCCTGTTTTATTGCTCTGTGAACCAAGTCCAGCAGCACGAGGTCTCAGGTTCAGAAAGGCCACGAGACCTCGAGGATCCAGGTTCAATCAGTGCAACACTGAACTTTAGCCTCACAAATTAACACTAAGCTCAAAGTAACACGTCAACTAAAACAACTAAAAAGTATCTAAGAATCAAACGCAGCGTTGCTGGTCTCACTGCTCCTGGCTGATTCAAACCCAGGTCCTAGTGCTAAGCGCTATGTGGTAACTGTACTGCAAGACAACATACAACAAGGCTGATCAATTACTACAAGGAACCTTTTAATCAGCAGAAGCTATTTGGTTAATGTTGTTGAACTGTCACATTCAGCCGAACAGTACTGTATTAAAATGTGTCCACACGAACACAGAAGACGTGACAACACACAGGCAGAAGTTGTGTCTCCTTCTAGTAACCGTCCTGTCAAAAATAGTGACGGTTTCAGAGTCACGTGTGTGTGTGTGTGTGTGTGTGTGCTGCTCATCTCTGCAAGTCCACATGCACATGACTGACCTTCAAGGCTCCAGATGGTTTCATAGCTCACCTCTCACACACACACACACAAAATGGAGGGATGTGCATCGGTTACAGTACGGATCCACATCCCTTGAGGGTTATGTAGCTGT
>OMLM01013892.1:0-11669 GCA_900302695.1 Helostoma temminkii | reverse complement strand
GTTTGGTTAGTGTTAGGATAAAGATTCAGGGTTGGAAATTTAGTTTTGATGGATAACGAGCTAGGAAATGTATTGTCTGTGAGTGTCCTCACAAGTAGAGAGAAAAATGAATTCAGCCCCTCTCTTCTTAATGAGCCTCAAGCACATCTCATTTCACTGGCTGTTGCACTTATGAAAGAAAAATCCCCACCACCCCCAATTCTCTTTAGCTGCTTCGTTTCCAGTCTTTCAGGCGACATCAGAAGGTTCTGCCATGCAAAGCAGCCAATGATTTACTAAAAGGTCCTTTAATCATTACAGGTTTTATTCCCCTAGCCTGTCTGGAGGTCAGTAATCGTCTCCTTTTTACACAAAAGGAACTTTGTTTGTTGTTGGGTTGTTGACAGCATAGAGAGGAGGAGAGTGGAATAGTTTCAGCTTGTCCTCCTGTAGGTCTGATGAGGATCAGCAGGTTGTTCATTAAACATCACTCAAATCTCTGCTGCTTTGTTTTCCTACAGAATGTGGGGCCACGGATGTTTTTCTGTCACTGTAGAAAGGGAGGGAAAGAGTGTGTGTAAGATGCCAAAAACAAAAAGATTAAAAGCAGTGTTAAAGCTGGCATCCTGCTGAATCCAGTCCCTCACTGCCTAGCCTCAAAGCCTCTTTGACTAAAATATCTGAAAGAGATGGAGAGGAAATGACATCGGTTTTGAAAGAAAGAAAGGAAGTTTGTTTATGTCCCGGTTCTCCTCTCCTCTTCATCATCATCATCATACTCTGTTCAGCTCCCCCAAAATGCATTTAAAGTGATCCTCACGTTCACCGCACACATCGAGTCATAAAGCACTGACATTTGAATGTCATACAGACCTATCCCCACATCCTTTTCTTTATTCATTTTACAAAAATGCTGAAAAATGAGATGTGGGACTATTATGTTGTAGGGTGGTAGATCACATGGAGAACAAGAAGAGGAAAATGGTAGTTCTAAGTCTCAAAGTGTAGCATATTACATTAGCGATGTTGTTTCACTGGGGCTAACCATGTTCCTCCTCCACATTCCTCTCCTCCAAAGCACTCCAGTTTGTAACTCTTTATACACTTGTTTTTCCCCTTCTCTTTTAGTGAAAATAGGCTGCATCTGCTGTGCGTGAAGGTAAAGAGTTTCAGATGTTGCTGAAAGATGGAGAAACACCACAAAAAGATGTGACAGCACAGAAGGAAAATTGTACGTTGAAGAAAACTGAGAATAATAAATTACCTTTGTGCAAACTCTGCATGAATGAGGCTTACTTTTTCACACTTCCCCTTTCATATTTTATATAGACATTTATATTATATACATAATATGGTGTAGTGGGCATCATTAATAATTTTTACTAAAAAAATCTTGTGAAAAACATTGAATATTTATAATTTTTGGTAAAACTTCATAAAATAAAAATAAGACTAAATTATCTTTGTAGAAAAAAAGTGTCTGAAATACACGGTGTGAAAACGCATCAAAATAAGCTTGATAGAAATTCCTCCTTGTAATCCTGACCACAATGTTTTGAAACGTGCTATGTAGCTATAAGTTTTCATTTACCTTTCAGCCCTGAGCACTAGACTATATCATCAGACAATAACAGACATAATTACAGTTCTGTTTATCAAACGAATGCTAGGGCATGTTTAACTGACTGATGTCAACAAGGAAGAAGTTTGTATTTCTTAGTGTTTTGCTGTTTGTAGCGAGTCAGTAACCTGTAGGCATATAAGCCGAGAGGCAGGCCCAATGTTAAGATCACACCTTAGGCAACATTTCTTATTTCTTCTCCATTCTAGGCCACATGGTGTGTCTTTTAATCAAAGGTGGCTGAAAACAGGAGCAATATTAACATCATGCTTGTAGATGATAGAGCTGTCAGTCAGCATCAGGGGGAGATGGCCAAAAGAGAAGGAAGAAGGAAGGAAGGAAGGAAGGAGGGAGGGAGGGAGGAAGGAAAAAGAGGAAGGGAACCAGGATACACAGCCAAAAATAAAGAAAAGCAGAGATTTGGGACAGCAAGTTGAAGGTGTGAAGAGGACAGTGCAGAACAGATAATTGAGGCATGTGTGTGTGTCAGGAGAGCGATTTACCCTGCTCTAACTGTAAAATATTACTCTGTCATTCCATTTGTCTGGAGGCAGAAGGTCTCTTAGGCACTGTTTGTTATGTCTGAGCTTGAAACAAATTCATCTGAATGAAATATGTGATAACTGTTAGAAGGACACATCATGCTCACAATGTTGATGCATTGTCAACAGTAATAGTTGAAGAATGACCTTCATTGTCCCTGTGGATCAAAATAAGCAGAACAAAATGTTGCAGCTGGAATTTGTGGGAAAATATTTAGTTTTGCATATAAATATCCAAACTTATTTTTGGCAGTTATTATGTGAGCTCATTAGTGCCTGGTTAAGCAGATATATTGCTGTTTATGTTTATGCGGACAACTAAGCATATGCAAGGATTGCATGAACTCTGGGCAGTGTCTAGAGAATCAGGTCTAGACATTTGAGGTTGCCCTTTCACACACATCGCACACAGCAGGAGATTGTCCATGTCAGACATTTTAACTTAATCAAATCTGCGTCTTAGGTATTGCATGGGTGCAGAGTAGCTGCATACCCCATGCCATACCTTCTACCAGGGATAAAAGTAAGAAATTACATTTACTCCCGTTACTGTAACAAGTTTTTGTCTACTTTATTGTTTTTTCAAAACTGTAATCTTACTTATATAGATTTATTTTCAAGTATTTTACTTCAATTGAAATCATCTCCATTACAGATTAAAAAGCCTCCATGAATGCTCTAGGAAAAGACATGATCTCTTTCAAAACATTCAGGCACTGTTTTTTTGTGTCAAGGTTGTACAACCTAGTCAGGTTAGTTAACAAAGTATAGCCACTGAATGTAGCCTGTACACACCTAGAGTTAAAAACTTTGGTGCAAGGTTGTGGGCTGCACGCTACATTGTTCACTGTTGGTGGTTAACATATAATAACCAGCAGAAGCAGGGGTTCAGTGAACAATCGGTATGTTTTAGAGCTGGTTTAACAGCTGTCAGCACCCGGACAGCGACATGTAATGTCCCCATCACCATCTGGACTGCTCTGTGCGCATAACTGCACCCAACGCCATAGCCTGAGCAGTGACAGTGCAACAACTGTGATTGGCTAACATTGCATTCACCTCAGTGGTTCAGTGGTGATACAGACCGTCTACGTCCTTATTTGATGTCTTGATATTACTATGTATCATCCTCTCTTTTATTTCCTTTGTCATCCTTCTCCTTCATTACAAGGGTGCTGTTTTGGTTGATGACTTGATTTACTGAAGCAGCTGTCACAAGCTAATGGGGGGATAAAGGGGGGCAGAAAGATTGATGTCTTCATATCTGAATGCCTTGGGCCAAATTACAGTTTATTAAGTTACATTCTGCTTTTCCTTTTATGAAGGCCTAAAACAGGATATCAGTCGCATTATTCCAGGCAGATATTAAACACTGACAATAGCCTGGGACTGAGAAACAACGCAACACGTTCACTCTTGATTGTTTTAACTTTTATTGTTGATCAAGATGGGGATCTTAATGTAAAGAATAAGGTTATGTTGTGATCTGATGATTGCAGCATCTACAATAGAAACTTTTAGGAGTGCTATTCTTGCACCTCCTTATAGCTGCTGCTGATGCATTAACAGTTGTCATAACACTTGAGAGTTATTGTTCTGCAGCCAGAAAGGATACATAACTGCATCTCAGGCCAACGTGATCTGAAGGCTGCGGCACATTTAGCACCACATGCTGACAGAACAAATATTTGTGCCGTCTATTTAAACAGGAGGTTTATTAGGGTAGCAGAGTGGGCTGCTGTCATTTCTACTTGCAGACAAGTGAAAGCCTTACTGTCATATTTAACTTCTCTCCCTGAGTCAACCTGAGCTGCGGTACTGTAGAACACTCTGGCAGCAGGAGTTGGGATTTAAGAGCTCAAGTGATGCCCTTGTTTCAGAGCTACATTAACCAAAGCCTCAAAACCTGTGTGTTCCTTTTAGTATGTTAGGCTTGTAGAGTATTTGCATTAACCAATATTTGCAGAATTTGTAGTCTGTACACAGAAAATTTATACTCAGCCAGTTTTATAATTTGACATCCCTGGTACCCAGTGGATTATGTGCACCATAGCAACAAAACCAGTTAGAAACAGCCTATAATTAGCCTAAGTGATGCTGTACCACTCCATCCTACACGCATAGTGGAAAATTGAAAAAAGTATGTTTAGTGGGAGTATTGCTTTGCCTCTTAAAATGAGATCTAGTGCTGCAAATTTACTGTGTAGTTGTCTGTAATTCTAACAGGAGGTAGATGGCTCTGTCATCTTGCATCTTTTGTCACCTTATGTCAAACACCATTTGGTGGATATTAAATTTTCAAGTACTTGGAATACAGTGGGCGTATACGACTATCTCAAAAAGTGAAACTACTGTCAAAAATATATAGCACACTTTAATCTGTATTAAAATACATGATGAACAAAGAGAGTAGAGAAACTATTTAACTATTTATAGGAATGTAGTTTCTACAAATTGCTGATCACTGACACTGCCCTTTCTTTTCCTTTTCTGTTGTTTCCTTTCACAAACAGACAATTGGTTTGTATTGATCTCCTGAACATCATTCCCAGATGACTTCTTCTTGTTCTGGGAGTCTGACTCTGCAAGATACACTTTCTTCAGATTTTCTGCTGTACTTTAGGTGATCCTTGTCAAGGTGGAAGGCTTGGGAATCAAGGCTCAGAATAGTTTCTGTTGATACTAGAAGGGAAATATTTATAGTATTTTGTTTGTTTAAGAGGAATAAGAAAATCTTTAGTGGGGTTGCTGACAAGAGGTGTGCTGTGGCGCCCCTGAGGAGCATTTGCCCTTCCTCGACTGTTTTGTATGTGTTTGACAGGTGAAATACTGTGGGAACTGCAGGAGTGTTCCTTAAAATGCTTTTTGTTGCACTTGTCGGGGATGTGGAGGTGCCTAGTGAATGCTCAATAGCTCTGTTGGAGCCATTGGTGAATGGTTGAGTGCTGGGGGGAAAATGGCTTCTCGCAAAAGCTGTGCACATTGTTGCTGAGGCTCCCTCTGTGGGCAAACTGTCCATGTTTCTTTTTCCCAACAGCTGAACCCCACAGAGGGGTGCAGAAACATTTTTTTTTTATAATTGATTGATCACACAGATATGCACATGGCCTGTTTCTCAACCTAGACCAGCTGGAGAGATGCCATACAAAATGATGAGCCACATGTTCTGAGCCCAGCTCGCTCTCTATCATCTTCCACCTATGAAAAGAGATTATTGCGATGGCACAAAGATGTCTTGCTGTCCACTTTGATCTTGATAGCTTTCAATGTTGTTTCATGTGTTGTGGAAATCTGACATTGAGTAAAGTAAATCAAAGTCAGTTGTAATTTGTCCCTGATGAATATGCTATTAATTAGACCAATATCTGCTTTGTTCACTCAGTCTTTGAGTTTGGTCCAAACCCCTTCAGGCAGTAAAAATCCTACAGGGCTTTTCCAAAGATGGTTAGGGTGAGACAATATGGTGGAGGGTGAGTCACCCATGTTTTCATGGTCGAGGCAATGGGAGGGTCGAACAGGGTCCTGAGAATCTAGAACCCAGAAATGTGGGTGCACCCCAAAATGTGGGATGCATCATGCATTTGTTTTGGTGTTACCAAAAAGCATGACAAGCAGAATTTACACAAAGACAAATGGATAGGAAACGAAGCATAGATTTTGAGGTGAGAAAGTAGGGAGTAGCAAAGAGAATGGATGAGAAAACACAGTTTACACCATGTTGAAGGAAGTGGCTGCTGGCCGATGATATTGGATGGATAACGGAATGTGGGTTTTGCGGGAATAGCTTGTGGTTCCCTTTAGAGATTGGAGAAAGTAAGACAGAGTGCAAAGCAGAGTGAGGGATTGTTCAGAGCCAGTGCCTGGCAGGGGCCATTGTTCAGCCTTCCCTTTTGAGCTGAGGGAGACAGGAGAGTTTCACACGCCACTCATAGGCATCCTGCTGGGTAGCCCCGGAAGGGGGCTATTGCAGCTGGTAAAAAGGGCCTGGCCATAGGGATAAGTTACTCTGAATGGAGGGGTCTGTATTTGCTGTTTTCTCCTCTTTTTCTAAAAGGAGCCAGAGAAGGAAAGAATTCAACCCCAACCGCAGGTTGTCCGCTTCACTTCTGCAAAGGCTGTCTTCCAAGTCACCAATTTAACATACCTCCACCCTCATCACCCTCCAAACTCTCACTCCCACCTTCTCTGGAATGCTCTGGGGTTTTGTTGTCCTAGGGGGATGAGGGTGTGTATGTCTTATGAGGTTTTGTAACTTCAAGAAGATTGTGTATTCCTATTACGAAAACAGATACAAAAATCATGTGTCATGATTCTTTGTTAGCATACAAACACATTTAAATTTAAATGTATTTAACTTTAGTAGGGGAGCATTAAAGTGAGCTTTGTCAGTTAACTTGAAGAAATTATTTTCGAGTGAAGACTGAATAATTGACAGGAATGCAATTCCACCCTTTCATAAGAATTTGCTAGAGCTGTATTTTTTTCTTAATGAAAAAAACAAGTCTTGATATCTATGCTGATGGTGTAGGGACACTAACTAGACAGCCAGGCCAGGCTTGGATAACACATATGGCCTTGTCTCTAGGCCATACCGGGTCATATATATTGCTGGTCGATACTAAATTACTGCACAAATATTAGCATATAGGGCAGCACGGTGGTGTAGTGGTTAGCACTGTTGCCTCACAGTGAAAAGGCCCTGCGTTTGAATCCACCGTTTGGCCAGGTGCCTTTCTGTGTGGAGTTTGCATGTTCTCTACCTTTTTGGGTGGGTTTTCACTGGTTCACTGGTATGAGAGAACACTGGTTTTCACTGGTGTTCTCTCATAGTCCAGAGACATACAGTAAAATTAATTGGTGCTTAGGGTTGTCTGGGATGAACCTGATTGGTTCAACCCTGCAACCCTCAACAGGAAAAGTAGCTAGGATAATGAATGGATAGGTGGATATAAATATATCAATATATGTATTAATTTTAGGTACAAAACCATTTGCTCATGCATGTGTGTTCATGTGTCTCTGTGTGTACTTTTTTGAGCACTTCTCATAGTTAGCAACTATGAGACTGGCAAACTCTCACTTGGGAGATCTGAAATTTACAAGCCCAGTTTTTGCCCTAAATCCCAAATGTTAACATCATAGTGTCTGATGCCAGCATGGAGGTTGGAGCTGTAGAGCAGAACCCTTCATGCTGGGTCAGTTTATAACTGTATATTATAATGCTGGATCTCAGTGCCTGCTCCTCTCATCCAGCCAAAACCCAGAAACCACGGCATGTCCACATGGAATAATCTCCTCTTATTACACGTATCCCTTCACTATGAGTTCATATTCATAGACGTGGACTAAATGGAGCTGCTAATACTGATTTGGCATCCGCATTGCTGCGAGACCTATGGGGAGACTTTGTACTTCAGCACATCCAGATGAATGATTAAAAAATTGTTTGCACTGGTTAAGTTTGTGATTAGTTCAGGTGTCCTAATAAGTAAATGTAGAATTTACTATACACAATACTGTCTTTTTCTAAGCAGATAAAACATGATCATGGTTTTAGGGAGGCTTTCTGTAGTTTCTAGTTTCTCTTGCCACAGTTTGACTGTATGTCAGATGGATTTCAGTCTGTCAGCAGGCAGCTCCAAAACAGGTGATCAATAAATCCCAGGGAGAGCTACTGATCTCTAGGAGACAGAGAGAGCTTATAGACTGACTCCACTGGAGTGGGCCTGATCCAGACTTTATATACACATGCACATGCATTTATATACACATGCACACAAAATACTAACTTCACCAGCACAGTGTTTCAAAGGCATCCTCTCAGTGAAAATGTCCCACACACAGAGTTTTTATACTTCAGTGGACAGTCAACTCGCATTCCCTCCACCTCTCTCTGTTTTAGTTATTTGGTGATTTTATTACAACTGGAATCTGATTCAGGGAGAGAAATGTGAACATCCCTGTTGGTTAATCTACTTGAGTGAGGTCTACTGCTTTTACAACCCAGAAACATGGTTTTCATTCTCCTCAGCAGAACAATAGATGTTTGCAGTGGAAACAGGTCACTTAGTTTGGGGACATTTTTGAGGTTTGCATCCCATGGTGTAGATTCTGTTATTTCCCACATTTTAAAGCTCAATTTAAAATAGTAAGGCATGAATGTATTTATAGATTTCCCTCTCAGGGCCAGATGTTGGTTCTAAATTATGTTAATAATTAATATTCATTTGTGATTATCTGTTTTTATGTTGTTTCATACTTAAAAGGCCATATCAGTTATATCAGGCAAATTCATACCAGTGCAACATGTGCTTTTAATCTTGTAACTGATGGGTTCAGGACCAAACTACTGTTTTTCATCAGTAAAATGTCAAAAAATAGTTCCCACAGTCAAAAGTATTGTCTTCAGACTGCTTGTTTTGTCAGACCAAAAGATATTTCATTTACAAAGACATAAACATTAAAAGGTAGATATTCATATTTTACAAGCTGCAACCAAGGACTAAAACGTGGTTGGTTGGTTGGTTGGTTGAATCAAAACCTCAATTTATCTAATCAGAGGTGGCAATAGAGTGGTGGGGTTAGAGTGGATAATGAAAAACTGAGGTACCAAACTAAATAAAGGGTATTTTAGGGTTTTAAGAGTTGATACAATACAATTCAGCTGAAAATATAGAATAGAATGGAAAATGAACTCTCTCTAACAAGGAGCCCTGAGCTCTCGATTCAGTTAAACCTCTGACCCATGTAGTCTAGCAGAGGCCCTTGTTGGGGGATTTTGAGGGTAAAAATGGGGATGGTTGGGAGGTGTGTGTGTCTGTGTGTTTGAAGGGTGGGGTCAGCTGTCCAAAGAGACAATCTGTAGATTAGACTGAGCTTGGACATCAAGTGCTCACTCAGCACATTACCCAGCAAGTTTAGTGTTCACAGCCAGAGGCAGAGCTCAGGGCTTTGCTGTGTTTACACTGGAAGGCCTGTCATATACGCAAGCACACACTCACATGCAGTGTAGTGTTTCCATCACATCAGAGGACATTGCATTGACTTACATTAATTTCTTGGAGACTTACCCTAACCCCTAACATGCCCTAAAAAAAAACATACTCTAAACCACTATATAATATAGTATACTTATACTGTAAGTATAATTCTAAAAGTTACATTCTCAAAAAGGAGTCAAATAATCTGTAAACTAAAGGCTTGTATCACTCTCTTAAAATCATACAGTCAAATAGAGTTTATTTTAAAGTATTTTCTGTAGATAGAGAGTATAGTCCTATACACCTCAGAATACATCTTGTTTCTTCTGTCAGCAGTCAGTCATCAATAAACAGCAGCGAGCCTACTCTGCTTCATAGCCATACATGCCCATGCCGCAACTCTGCCTCCAACATGGTTTATAGATGATGTGGTATGTTTTGGATCATGTGCCTAAGTAGTTGATGGATTTTAATCTTTGCTATGGATAGGTTTCATTTAGTCCTGTGGAAGGATTGTGATTTTGTTCTATTCTTTTCAGTGTTGTAGTTTACCTGCTGCTTCGGCATCCAATAAAAAATGGGCTGAACATTGACTCCCTGTCTCTTTTTGCCCTCCTTATCTGTCCCTACAACTTTTGCTTGCCTCGTACTCATTCTACTGTCTTATCCCATATGCAGCCACTTGCCTGTCCAATGACTTCATTATCAGCATTAATGTGTGTGTTGTCTTTTCTATTAACTAATGAAAAGCTTAAAAACCCTTTTTACATGTTTTCACTTTGATTGTACACATTAACATATGCAAACATATTGAGTCCAAGGCCGCATAACAGGATGCAGGCTGACAGTAGTGGAAAATAGCAGCAGTAACATAATAACAGCTTGGCACCCGTCCCTCCTTAACCCCTTCGTGTCCCTGTAACTGGACAAACCACGCAGCACAATACACAGAGCAAGATACAACCACTGACTTCAGCTGCTTTTAGATCATTTAGTGCCAGTTGGACTAAGTGTTTTGTGATTTGCGTTGGTGTACGTGCGTGAACTATGTTTGAAGCCTAACTTATCCTACTCAATTAGAATATGTAGCCTATAAAAATTTTAAAAACCACAGTAAATGCCCCACTTAAATACACACAATTTTAAAATACACTTTTAGTGTGTTTTGGTAGGATTGATGCTGCATTCACATACTTGCCATGAAATCTAACATGCCAGTTAAGCCATAGATTTCTAGAGGCTGCAGCTTTGCAAGTTGTAGGTCTGCTGTAGGTCTTCACTTTCCTAAACATCCTGGTTATGTTTTATTTTGAGATTCTGACACTGCCCAGACAAAATTACATTGTGGGATTATGTTGCATTATCTCAAGATTGTTCAAATAACATGAGAATGCTCTTGCACACTTAACAGTTGCATTTTTTTACTGTACAGATATTTCTGCCTTGTATGCCCCCACCCAGTACCACCCCACATGCCCATCCAGCAGCCATCCACTCATCCCAGGCCAAGTCAGATTTATCTTTGAACTGACTTCAGAGAAACTGCTGGCCACTCATGGACGATGACACTGTGTGTGTGTGTGTGTGTGTGTGTGTGTGTGTGTGTCTGTCTGTGCCTGTGAGAGGGAGAGAGTGTGCCTGTGTGTGTTTGGACTGTATACAACTCCATAGCAGAACTATCTGTTCACCCACCACCTCCCTCTCCGAACCTTGTTTGATCTTGGATGGCTTTATTTTAACCCTCACCAGCAAGATGATTATACTTCACCATGCATGTAATTATGTTGTGTTTTCCCTCAGTTCAAGAGAATAAAGGACTGTATCCTCCCACATCTTTCTGGGTCACACTTTGTTAACAGGCAAAAGTGTGTGTGTGTGTGTGTGTGTGCGTGTGTGTGCGTGTGTGTGCGTGTGTGTGTGTGTGTGTGAACTCCTCTCATGATGACCATGCACAACTGAGGGTATGTATGAAGACCCTCCTTAGGTTTGGGGAGTTTCAATGTGGTTACATTTTACATGCAAACCAGATTAACTTGCACATACAAATACTCGAACGTGCACCTTACTGCTGAGTTGTCTTCTGAGAAAGTGATTGAGTGCTACAGTGTGATAAGACCCGAGTTTTAATGAAAATCTGAGATGAGCTCATGAAGTATCTTACTCCTGACCAACTGCAGAACATTTCAAACACTTCTTTGTGTGTTTTGTGTCTGACTGAGGATGAGCTTGTGATGACGGGCCTGTCCAGGAAGATTTTTAGCAATGCTTTGAAGATGTGCCATAAACGCTGCACTTGGTTGTCTGGTGCTTTGTTTACATCGTTGGGCTTGTAACCCGGATATTTTAAGAGTTTTAAGAATTTCCCTCTGGCTGAAAAGCACTATGTGTTATTTGTGTGTGTTCATACATGCTGCTTCTCCACAGTTTTGTATTTTTCCCAGCAGGGTACAACATGTGCTGCTGTGGTTACGAGTTCACAGCATCAGGGCGGCCTGAGCTACAGTGGGCAAATTAGTAGATGGAGATGATTTGATGGAGGGGGGTGGG
>OMLM01013879.1:3533-14220 GCA_900302695.1 Helostoma temminkii | reverse complement strand
ATTATTACTTTCTATGACTGTTGTTTATTTATCATATTTAATTACTTTGAGATATATTTGTAGTTTTTTTATGTAACTAAATAAAACATTGTAAATATGTGGTTTAATTTAACTTCTCATCTCTGCTGACTAAAACAACACCTTTCAGCTCATCAATTCTGTGGTCTACAGCTGCTGCTTGGTCATTTAAAGGAATACTGATATTGACTAAACATATAATGTTAAGAAATGTGCCACCAGAGGTCTACAGTACATTACATGTCATGCCATTGGTCACATACTCAAACATACCAAATTTCATACCACCACTTGGCACAGACACACATACACAACAAAAAAATTGTTGTTTCCAGCTTACAGTCATTTACAGTATTAACAATGTGAACACTGTATTTCTGATCAAATAGATGCTATAAAAATCTACTTTTTTTCAAATAGTGGTATTTATATGGGTGTGTCCAAACTTTTGACTGGTAGTGTAACTATGCTATACTAAACCTAATGCTATATCCTAATACTTACTTACTTACTGTATTAGCATCATAGCTATGAGTGTAATCTTATGGCCCAGAGTTCTACCAAAACATGAGTACAGCTGTTCTACTTGATGACTGAAATCCTCACAACAAAGAGGGTGGGAGGACTGACCGTTATTGACTCCACCTGCTAATATTCATCTACATGAGTAGTGTGATAAATTCATCCATTCTTTAACATTGTACCTGGTTACACCTCGCTGCGCTCTGTAATGCCAATGCCGGTGGACTGTGTCTCGTTTCTGGAAAATAAGGCCTGTGGTTATTCCACCAAGAACTGCCAGTTGCACATTATTCCTGTTTTGATATCAATGAAAGTTCGGCCACATGCTTAGCCACAGCTTAACCCTGAACCTGAGTGTGTTTTCAGTTGAGCTAGCTTTAAAGCTGCTGTGGTTAAACTGTTATTTAAGAAGCCACACCTTGATCCAGAGTCAATAAATAATTATCAGTCAGTCTCTAATCTTCTGTTCTTCTCCAAAATATTGGAAAAGGGTGTAGCTAACCAGCTCTCGACTCATTTATCTAACTATCTTTTTGAAACTTTCTTGTCACTCTACTGAAACTGCACTTACCATAGTGGTAAATGACCTTTTGCTAAATATGGTCTCCAATTTTACATTTGTGCTTCTCCTATTGGACCTCAGTAGTCTTTGACACTAAAGAAGAAGAATAAATTTGGCGTGTCTGGATTGGCTCCCGCTTCACTAAAATCCTATTTATCTGAAAGAAGACAGTTTCCTTTTACAACACCACATCAACACTTGCTGCAGTGAAATATGGAGTACCGCAGGGCTCTGTACTTGTTCCAATTCTCTCTTTACATTTCACCCGCAGGCCAAATTATACACAGTAACTGAATTCATTTCCACACAGCTGTATGTCCCTGTGAGGGTTAATAACCCTTCTGAAATTACTAAACTGGAGTCGTCCTTGGCTGCTTTTAAATAATTCTTTTTTTAATTTTTACTCCTAATCTCTGGTTATTGGTTCGCCCAAACACCATCACCAGTTTAATTTTAAATGTGTTAATTCTCAGAGCTTGACTTCCAAAAACCTATGATTTACATTTGACCCCCTTAAATATATCTCTAAGATTGCTTTCTTTTATCTACATAACATTCCTAAAATTCTGTGTTTTCTAACTGTAGCTGATGCAGGGATTTTAATTCATGCTCTGTCTCATCTAGACTGGATTATTTTAATGTTCTATTGTCAGACTTGCCACAAGCCACTAATAAAATATTCAAATACTCCAGAATGCTGCAGCTAGAATTCTGACCAAATCCAGAAAATTCAATAACATTACACTGGTTTTAGCTTCCCTCCATTGGCTTTTCCTACTCTGCTCTGCCCTCTGCTCTGGAATAACCTCTGCACTGGCATCAGACAGTCTCCCTCAATAAAAGTCTTTAAATCTAAGCTTAAAGTTAGAGGCCTGAAGTGCCTTGAGATCACTCTGTTTTGATTTGGCACTATAATAATAAGAAACTCTATTTTACTGTGTTGAGTTGTGCTCTCTCCAACAGTACTGCAATCAGTCATTGCGTAGAGTACATTCATTTGATTATGTTTTGTGTCTTTAGCCCCATTTCTGTATTTCTGTTCTGTTCTGTTGCTTTACTTTATTAAAGTTGCAATAACCCCAGTCATTGTTTCCCATGTGTCAACTCCTTTTCCCAGAGCTACACAACTATTCCAACCTGTGTGTCAGCAGCTGAACTCCAAGGGAAAGCTTCAAACAGATTTATTTTACCTCCATGAGCAAATACAATAACGATGGTGATTCTACAGAAATTATTTCCAAGTTAGTTGGTGTAGTCTTAATTTTACGTTTACAGGCCATACAGTGTATGTAGGAGGAAGACAGTGACTTTGACCCACTGGCACTAACAAAGCATACATTAAAATAACACATACCAGTGCACCTTGCCTCCTGTCTCCCATGTGTCTGGGGCTATGAGATGAACACAAAGTTTGTACCAGTTTCCACCACAGTAACATATTCAAATAAATATTGTTCTCTTCATTTGACATATTATGCAATCATGTCAACTATTCTACATATACAAGTTTTAAAGATGAAACTTTCTTAACAGTCTCTGAATTGTGCATTCACTTCCAGTAACTGTATATGTTCTACTAAATGTACCCTTAAGAGAAACCAGCGTTTATGGACTTAGATGAGTCAAACTGCAAACTCTGCAGCAGTGCACTCAACAGCTCCCTCTCAGCAGCAGGGTTCTTGCTGCTATAAGAACTTGTAGATCAGAATATGTCAGGTTTCTTTATTCATAATTAAAATAAGGAAAGAAACAGATGGTGCAAGTCTTCCATAGACACAATCAGCGGGACTGATGACACAGTCAGCAAGGGGGCAAATTAATTAGAACATGTTCTGATGTGGTCATCAGGCAGAAGCAACCTGCGTTAGCATTCTGTCGTCCTGTCGGCTCTGAGTTTGTACGTAAGCTTGGCCTATTCATCAACTTCTTTCAAGATTCACAGATTAATGCACCCTGCAGTGAGCCTCTGATTCGGCAGTCCAAAACTCAACATCTCTCATTATTGCTTTCTGCACCATTATTTGATTATATTTGAGCAACAGGAAAAAGGCAGCATGGTTTGACTTCCTGAATATCGGGGGAGAATTAGCTTTATAACCTTCACTCGGTGGAGAATAACAATGATCCAAAAGGGCAACACTACATGCTGACAGCTGAGTGTGCTGAGTTCAGCAAAACAACCAAGGTGAGAGCAGTCCCTGTGTATGAGACAGGGTGTAAACAGCAAAAAGTGTGTTACATGACAGAGCAACATGAGTAGTGTGTTGTTTTTGCCATATGCTAACAGTAGCAAGCCAAAAGTCTAAACGTTATTCCACTAATTATCACCATATGACAATAGGAGCAGCACAACACTGGTCATGTTACAATTTCAGCATCAATCAAAAATCAGAGCACATTATGTTCTGTCTGCTGCAGAACACACAGTGCCACAGTCATACATAGTGAAGCAGTACACATTAGCAGGATATTGTTAATGCATTATCAGGATTAAAGATATAATAATAATCCTTTTTGTCATTATATGTCAGGTTTTAATTTATAACTGATTAGGGATCCATTGATTGCTGTCACAGGCCAAATCTTATCAAATTATCAAAAGTTTAAGCCTTAAATGACCATAACTCTGAGGAACGTTTGAACTATCAAACTAATTTTAATTGCACATGAAACTACAGAGTCTGAGCTTTGCGTTTGTGTGTGGTAAACTGTTGCATTCTAGGTCAGATCCTGATGTGAATACCGAATATTAATGTAATGTGTTTAAAGTCATCTGGATTGACCCGGTAATTACCTGGGCATACAGAGACACATTTATATATTAATGATGGGCAGCCATGTTGTTTTTGTTGTTTTAGGCAGCCAATAAGATGACTTGTGTGTAGGGGGGTGAGAGACAGATGCGTGCAAACAGACAGTGTGAGTACAGTTACAGGGAGAAACAGTAACAGCAAGTTAGAAATTGACATCAGAATAAAAGACAACAGTAGAAAACACAAGAGGTAAGAAGAAGAGAAGACAAAAAACAGAGAAGAGAAGCCAAAGCAGGATCCAGGTGATTCCTCTGAGCTGGTGTCAGTTTTCTCTCATGCAGCGCAAAAGCCAAGAGCTTCCCAGATATGGATAAGTAAGTACTATGATATAGATATAATCATTTAAGTCACTGACTTTGGGTATTTTGTTCTTTGTGTCCACTAATTTAATTTTCATGTATTTTAATGTTATGTGTCAAACAACAACAACAACCTAAAAGGCAGGTACTGAGCAAACTGAGGAGGGCCTAAACTGATGTGCTGTTGTATGCAGGAGGAACACACCATGGAAAAGTCAGATGTGTGATGTGTCTTTTGCACAAAAAGACACATCACACATCTGTCTGTCACAAACTGCTACTTTGGCTATTATAACCACTGAATATACAGAAAACGCCTGGAGACAATGCTGAAATTACAGGGAACACAACTGAAACTGTTCATAACAAAGTTTTCCAGAGACTTGAAACTGAAAGATTACACATATTTGGTCATTTTCCTGAGTTCAAATATTTGGATCTGTGTTATTTCAGATTTTCTCTAATAAAAATGTTAAAAAAAAAAAACATTTCTTTTTTTTGTTTTTGGCATGTTTACACACAGTTTCATCTATGCATATTATTATTATTACATTATAGTAAGGTTGAATTAGTGACATAATCTGAAAGAAGAACTTGCTGAAAAAACTGACAGTAGCACAATGTATCACTGTTTTATAGTGATACATTCTAGATTTTAAGCCCAACCCCCATGAAAATACATGGAACTAATATTCCTGCTTTCCAGAGACCTGACAGTTAACTAACTCCAAGCTTCAGTAGCTCTATAACATACTGTCGTGTCTTCTTTCACCCATATAAACAGATGAGCTCCAAGTAAAGATCTCTTTGCTGAGTTGTTCATGGAGCTGAACACCAGGTCCACAGCAGCCTGTTGTCAAGGATTAAGTGGCTGCTATATTTGCCAGAGAAAATCCTGTGCTTAGTATTGCAGCATATTAGGAGGTAACATTCCCCCCTCATATACATGCACAAAGATTCCACCAGGCTGTCCACACTCCAAACTCATTATTGGACATTCAAACAGTGTCATTTGATTTGTTATTTAATTATTATTGAAATACACTGTGAACCTGCAACTGAGAATTTAAAAGATTTTCTATTTTATTCTATTTTGCACAGTCACCAAATATACAGAAATCAGTGCCTGAAATTATCAGTCCAATAATACTCCATCAATCCATCCATCCATCGATTTAACCATCCATCCATCCAGCCATTCATTTTCAGTACCTGGAAAGCCGGAAGCATGAGGAAGATGAGGACAGTCCTCCAAAGGATAAGTGGCTCCATCTTCATGTGGATTTTTCCAGGTCTGGGTCTCTCTACAACCTTATCTGTGCACAGGAAGTGGACACGGTAAATTAAACACTAGTGCAGCAGCACAGTGGTTCACTGTTACACTGACTGACACCACTCTAGATCCAACGTATGATATCATCAAGTGCATTAAACTATGCTGAAAGAACAGGGCTGGATTAAGCGACTCCTGGGCAGCAGTGTTTAAATGAGCTTTGGACCACTGTTGACCCTGCCACACACACACACACACACACACTAATATAAATCTCCCACTCTGTGCATTGTGTGTATTACATAGCAATCAGTTTGTGCAATGTAAAATGCACTTAAGCATGCAGACCTTGAAACAAACACTGCAATGTCTCTGAGAAAACAACCCTGATGATGTCATACTGACGTCATCTAAAGGTCAGGTCTACCTGACAGGGAGCCTGAAAACACAAGCATTAGAGCTAAATATAACATCCAGCGTTTTGTGAAAACATCCAACTCAGTGTTGGGTCAGTCCAGCATGAACACAGTACTAGATTTCATTTATCTAATGTAGGCCCAGTGGACTGCTGTGGCCCAGTGCAGGTTTAGTTCTACATCGCCTCTGGCTCCGGGATGTTTTCTAACCACAGTAGTGTATATTTAACTCTGCATCTATTGTTTCACAATCACAATCATCCATTTAAACCCCATTACTGCTAGTTTTAACTCATGCACCCTCTGCAAGATGAAGAGTATAAAATACAACAGGTGTTACTTCACACTTAATTAGGTCTGCATACACTATGACCAAGCCAGTGTGCAGAGAATGGAAACACTACAAGACGGAGCCTGAGGCGCCATCATGATCTGATATGCAAAAGTCTCGCAAATGAATTCTAAAGAAGTCCATTATTTTTTAATTGCAAGACAAAAAGGCAGAACAGCGATGTGCAATTAATAATACAAGTCAGTTAATAATAGAATCGATGGTCACAGCTTGTTTGTGAGTGTAACCTGATGCTTTCTCACACGAGGCTTCAGAAGGTGACACCTGAGGCACTTCTCACTATTTAATAGCGACTTACTGATGACTCATTAACTGGAGGCATCGGTAATAAAAACAGCTGATTGTTCCAGTCCTGCTGGTGAAGCCCAACTCACCGTAGAGCCTCTATGTGTCAGAACAAGCCGCTGCACATAAAGAAGCTTGTAGACAGTGAAATGGAAATTCACCTGCACGACAGCAGCTGCTGCGCCTGAGTGTGTTTTTATTCTAAGCGAGCGGCTGCGTGTGCAGAGGTTTAGCGAGTTTCTAAGTTTCTGAACGTGAATCGCAGCTTCCACTCTGCGCTGTGTTCATGGCACCGTGCGCATCAGCAGCATCGAGAACTGACTGAATGTGTCAGCAGCCAGTGCGTCTTACTGGGCGGCACCAGCGCAGGTTAACGGCGGAGCCTCCAGCTGATGAGGGGGCTGTTACTGGGGAAATACATCCTACCTGTGCTGCGCTCCCTAGGCGCGTTTCAGACCATTATACACCATCAGTGATTCCCCAAGAAGAGAAAAAGAAACAGTCCTTGTATCAGCCGTGTCCGGATCCGGGTCCAGTCCCAGAGCTAAGAAGCAAAACGTCCGAAAAGTGAACGACAGAAGCCGACGAGGTGCCACAGCGACCACCGCGCCGGTATATTGCGTCTCCAGACTCCGAGCGGCGATCAGCCTGACTGCCTGACTCACAAGTTGGGACAAACAGTCGAGTTAGACGCACATATACCGCTTCCGCTCTTCCCTTTCACAGTAAAACACTGACACACAATCAGTGCTCTGCTAAGTGTTGCACAGTCTGATCTTTATGTTTGCGTTAGGCTATTTATTCATTATGTATTTGAATAATTCATCAGAACATAAGGGGCTGGTGGTTTTGCCACTTCTCTCCTCCCAGCAGCTTTAGGTTCATGGTAACATCCCAGATGTTTGTCCCTGTTTGCATTAATGTGCACATCAGTACAAAGTAGACAGTAGTTTAAAGTGGAACAGTTTAACTTGCCTTAAAAAACCCTGCAGCTCCATGAAGCTAGGCACAGCTGGAGCTCTGAGTTTACAGCCTCTTCCAGACTGTAGGGAAGTGTAGGCTGTAGGCCTGCACTAAGGGCTGTGTGAGGTGTGTGTGGGTAAGTTATCTGCATACAGTTCACACCTGGGTTGGGACTGAGTCGGATATGACCCAGGTATACAAGACCATTTATCTCTGTAGCATCATGTTGGTGGTGGAGTTTCTAGTGTACTGACAGTGTCATGTAAACTGATACCTGCGAATCCCCACATTGATATGTGTTTGTAGGAGCTTTTACTTTCTTGTTGAACATACACTTTTCACTGAATGAGCTGCTGTGAAAATATTTTCATGCACAGTTTCCATCCTCGGAGGGTAATTAAAATTGTGCTTTAATTTTGAAGGGTAAATCAGTTTATTTCCGCAGGCAGCCGTAATTCTTTATAGCAGCTTCGCAGCGCTGCGTAGGCAGCCTGATGACCAGCCCCTCTGTCCCATGTGGTGTGGAGGGGCAGAAAGCATATGGAGGACAGTCGCCTTCATCAGTCTAATGTTCCTGTGCTCTCAGCTGCCATCATGCTGCTCTTCTAGTTTCCACTGTGATGCTACATGTGACTAACAGTAAGTGATATGTAACAGTTAGTAATCTAACAGGTGCAGATGTGTGTTGAAGTAGTGACATGAGAACAAATGATGAAAGTGAAACAACCATCACACCCTCACAGCTTCACAGCCTGTTCAGAAACCACTGTCTGCGCTTAGACCCTGGAACATGGAAGAACCTCCAGAAAGGCCTGTTCCAGGATGGACAGATGGGAAATAGATATGATGAGCACGGAGCAGAGCAGCTTCGTAGACTGACATATTGTCAGAATACACACAAAGACTTTACCATGACAGGATGTCATGACAAAACCAGATATGTTCTCTCTGATCACACATACACTGTAACGCTAATGAGCTGCTAACGTTTTAAGGTAACTGTTGCAGCTCATTGCAGCAGTGAGGTGGATAATACTGGAAACCAGTCTGTCCCAGTTCAGAGCTGCTACGATCTCTGGTAGTCCTATCCATGGAAGTGTCTCAGTAGTAGTGGTGTAAAGTAACTAAGTACATTACTTAAGTAAAGTTCTGAGGGATTACTACTTTACTTCAGACTTCAGACTTCATTTTAGAGGCAAATATTGTTTGGTACTTTTACTTGGCTACATTTCTTTTGAGTAACACTAATTATCAGAATATAATCCCAGCAGCACACAGTGTCATATAAAACAACAATATCATATTCATATGTGAAATAGGCCCTTCTGCATAAAGAGTACTTTTACCTTTGGTACTTTTGGTATATTTTTACTGCATTGACATTTTGAATGCAGGATCTTCAGTATTTTTACACTGTGGTACTGTTACTTACACCACTGCTTGGTAGTTTTGTTTACATGAATAGTTTGTATTCTTGCAGTGCACACAGTGGTTTACATCACAGTTTTTATTAGGTTCTTGTCTTTCATCAGATACTTTTTCGTGACGTTTCCTGTGATATCCATGTGTCGGCCGTAACGTTCGCTCCACCTGGTGGTCAACTAGACAGTAACAGTCATAGTAACACCACCAGGTCAGTGCACATAAGTGCTGCGATCATCACTGTTCAGCAGTGTTCTGGAAACCACAGCTGCATGAACACCTTCCTGTCAAACAGTGGGTCCGCTGCTTATCGAGGCCATTTGAATTATTATAACTGGGTTGGTTCTGAAGAACAATTAAAGCAAATTAACCATATGATGTGATAAACAGCCCAATGTGCCTTATTATCTGAGTACATGGTGATTGTTGAGGTGGAAAGTAACTAAGTACACTCCACTACACTTACTCTACTGTAGTTTTAACTCCACCATGTTTATTTAACAGCTTTAGTTACTTTGCAGGTGCAGATTCATTATTGTGAACCAATAAATGATGATGAATTGTTATGGATTCACTAGCTTCACCATTTCATTTACAGAATTAACAATGCTTAGACATTCATTCTAATCTAGTAATATAACATCAGTACTTCTAAAGTATTTCTGTGTCATATGGTACTGATCTGAGTACTGCCACCACTGCTGTGTAGAAACAGAAACACAGAAAAAACATTTACCCTCATGTCTCCTGACAACTTTTGATTAATTACTATTTCTCATGTTTTAACACTTTGTTTTTAGTCTTCAGCACAAATGTGAAATGAGTTCACAGCGACTAGTAACTAGTAACATTTACCTAGTAGCATTTAACTAGTTACTGTACAGGATGGACAGTTCTGACTCATCTTTATTCTTCTGCTTTCACATCACAGCAGCAACATCCACAGGTTATAATTCAATAATGCACATACAAAATATGGTCATTTCTATGTTATATTACACTTAATATGTTTTGCCAAACAAGAGTTTAAATGTTAAGTCAAAACGTTAATTCTTGTTCCTGGAAAAACATACACATACACAACCATAGACTCATAGACATTTTGGAAGGTCAAATACTTTTCCCTTATCACCAGTATGTAGTTTTTTCTTTGGTTGACTGTGTTTTCTGTCAAAATCTGAAACAGTTTAGGATGTGATCCACTTTAAAAGAGAAGAAATGAGGAGCACTGCACTGTATCTGTGCCACAGAGCTGCAAGTTATTATTAAAAACACAATGAATACAGTACAGTTGTATTTTTACTCAGTCTCACATACAACATAGCTGTTAGACCTGCTCCCAGCCAGATGGACTGTTTGCTCCTGTTTGGGTTGTGTGTAGCTGCTTTCATAGATCTCCATTAGGAATTAGTGTCCTTCAAGCAGAGCCACAGACTGAGGGGCCTGTTGATGATTAGAGTAACTGCAGCCTTCCACTCACAGGTGTACGATAAAATGGTGTAGTTGGTATTTATGAAGATAAAATACTGTAACACATGATGCTTGAATTGGAAGTGAAATGATCTAGTCAGCCAGTGTCCCAGTCATCCCAGAGTCCTTCATTCACCTGAGAGCAATACAACACTCTGATTATTCCCAGAGTTCAGCCAAACACAGAGCAGGGATCAAAGAGTGTTTGGCTAACCAACACACACACACACACACACACACACACACACACACACACACACACACACACACACGCCACCACCACCACTCCCGG
>OMLM01013877.1:38432-64277 GCA_900302695.1 Helostoma temminkii | reverse complement strand
AAAAAAAAAAAAAAAAAAACAAAAAAAAAAAAAAAAACAGGTTAGTTGAATGACATCTGATAAACTGTAACCTGACCAGCGCTGTCTTACAGATTACTTACACACAGTAAGTAATCTGTCCCATATTGCTGAACAGCTTCAATAATTTCTTTAAAATAAGTATTTAAGGCACAGCCAACAAAAATTAAGTATCAGGGTAAATTCCCATTAACCCACAGTCGTAGCTTTACTGTACTTTACTGAAATCTACTGATAATAATCTCTGGGGAAAACAGCAGCACAGATCACAGAGGATCAGTCATTAAACAAAATAAAGCTCAACAGGGATAAATGACAACACCAAACAGATTTAATGTCTTTCATTGTTTTGCACTCATATAACTGCCCTGATTCCCAACCTTACAGCTCCGGGGTTACCACTGTAGCTACCAGGGGATAAATGTAAAGACTGGGAAGTAGCTTGATTAATTTCATTAAAAAAAGAGTGCACAGACAACGTGCCTCAGTTTCCATGCTCCTGGGTCAGTGATGTAGTTTCACAATTGAAATACGAGTGAAACTAGTCAGTAATACTGCAGAAAACTCAAATCATATAACTAAAAGTAACAGATATTTTCCACAGATCCATTGTAGTGTTAAGATGTATAGTAACAGTGCTAAAGGGGAAAGTACCACTGTTATAGTGAGTGATGTGTATCAGTGCTGGTTGTCTTTTTTTGTCCATGTGAGAACAACCTACTGTAACTGTAACTGTATTCTACCTATGGACATTACCTTATTTAAGCGTCTTAGTGCTGTTGTCTTTCTGTATGTAAAGTTGTCTTCAGCACAGTGGACTGCCTTACGACATATTTTCACTGGATTTAATTTCACATTTACATAATTTTTACTCGTTTCATAAAACTCTCGTATAGAGTTTTAAAAAGTGGTCATGTCTTCATCTTCTGCTGCTCCTCAAGCCACCAGGAAATGCGCACATATATTAACCTGAGCTCACCTGTAGGATAACTCCCAGTGCGTTGAGATGCTGTCTGTTGTTAACCAATACAACTCGTCCCACAGACAGAGCTTTCAGTCCATTGACAGACTCCAGAATAGCGCGCTGAAACAGACAGCAGGGTGGAAATGTAGAAGATAAATAAGCAGAAGATTAAAGTATGAGTCTAATCTCTGTTGTGTATATATGTGTGTGTACCTGGAGGGCTTCGGTGGTGGTTCGTAGCTCTGTCACTGTGTGGTAGTAAGACATCAGGTCAGACAGCTGGCCCTCCGTGTCCAGAGGAGGCAGAGAGGACAACATCTGCTTCAGCTGGCTGATCCTCTTCTCCTGGGCCTGAAGCAAGAAGAGGAGTGGAAATAGATTTCACGACTCATTTGTCAGTTGTCATGACTCAGAGAGAGGAAACAGAAAAATGTCCAGTTTATTATTTACATTCAAACCTGTTATGTTGCGCTGCTGTACTTTACCTGAGTGTCTCTGTGGCTTTCAGAGAAGCTCCTCCTCATCATGTCAGTCACACGGAGGGCTTCAACTCTCAGCAGGTTGAGGATCATAGTGTAGGTCAGTCTGAACTGGGACTGGAGGATGGTAGGTTTACCCTGGACCACACAGAAGGGATGATGTTACACATTTAATGCACAACTTGTGCAACAAAAATGTGAACAGAACAAAAACTGCACTCTAGCAACTGTGAGTTAATACTGTAATGCTGGCTGGCGCCGCTGGTTCAATCTGACAATCTGTGAAAACCAGGTTGAACATTTTAGGCATCAGAAGGGTGGTGTATCTGCGATCACCTCACAGTGATGTTGATCTCAGTGAAGGAACGTGTTGCTCTGAGCAACAGTGTGGCTCAAATATTGCACATGTATCCAAAGCTTGACTTTGCCTTGGAGATATGGGCATTATTTGTTTATTGGATAGATTCATTGATGGTTTTTAATCACCTTTAGACTATCTGATGATCATTATTAAACCAGACATGATTATCATAAAGATTTTCATTTGACTGCTTGAATATTGCCTCTCAGCCAAAAGTTTTCAGCTCTAAGTCAAAGTGGAGAGTCCTGTAAAGGAATATTTTTATTTTTATTTTCTGCAAAGCTAAAAATGTTTTTATTTATGTAGGCATTATATACACTGGTAGGAAAATGTTTGGAAACATCAAGACAATTATTGGATTTTTACACTACAATGTAAAGAAAAAATAATACAAAACTACAAAGCTGTTGTAAAGATTGTGCCTTTGCTCTGCTATTCAGGTATTATGCAGCTGTCCTGCGCTGTTTAGCAGTTTTAATTATGTTGAAGAGCACACTGACAACAAAGCTCTCTCCGAAATGGCTGTGTAAGAGAACAAGTTAAATAGACCACTGTAATGTAATTTAGGAATGTCCCGATACAATACCAGCCTCAAGTACTCGTACTTGTAAAACTTCTCAGATACGGCACCCGATACTACTTTACGACAAGCCGCGTCAAGCAGCACAGAGCAGATGAGACGAACGGCAAGTAAAGACATGTGACTGATAGTGAATCCGGTTAATAATAATATAACATAATAAAACATCAAGCTGTGCGTTTAATGTAATTGCACTTTTTCGGTAACTGCAGTTTTTATAGTTTTTTTTAGTACTCGGTATCAGCAAGTACTCAAATGTAAGCGCTCGTACTTAGTGCTACTCAGTCAGGTAAAAAGTTGTATCGCAATTAAATGTTAAAATAAAACTGCCAGGATGCACCGTCCTCGATATACAGCTAAATAAACTAGGAGCAGTGCTTTGCTTTAGGAGATTTGATACTGAACTGAATTACATACTGTATATAAAGTCATGTGGCAGGTGGATGAAAACTCAAACACTGCTCTGCTGTTGATATGTGAAGAGCCTCACCAGCATCATGACGTGCAGATCTGCCATCTCGTGAACGCCGGCTTTGCACAGGATGATAACTGTGCCCGTGGCGTCCAGACCTCTCCTGCCTGCTCTGCCTGCCATCTGAATATATTCACCTGAAAGTGACATGGAAATGCCTTTGTTTCCCTCAGCTCCAATTCATCCTCAGAGATGAAAGGGAATAATAAACGTTGGTTAAGATGAAAGAGAGGGAAATACAGACAGAGAGAACCAGACCTGGCAGGAGATTTCTGAAGCCGGTCCCGTCGTGTTTCCTGATGCTGTCAAACACCACAGTTCTGGCAGGCATGTTCACGCCCATCGCAAATGTCTCGGTGGCAAACAGCACCTGGGAGATGAAAGGAAGAGACAAGATTGTGCTTGAAGCAGCAGATACGGTAGATTCATTTGCAATAAGTCTTGTCTTTTTTATGCTTTGCTGCCGTTTACAGTCTGACTCACCTTTACGAGCCCTCGGGAGAAAAGCATCTCAATCACCTCCTTCAGTATCGGCAGGATCCCGCTATGATGGACAGCTATTCCCCTCTTCAACAGGTCCCTCATGAGCAGGATCTAAACACGGCACGTTGAATTGTAACACAAATAATCCGGTAGACATTTTTGTCTAACGCAGTTTATTTTTTAGAAGGATATGACATTTGCTATGATTACTGATGGTAATGGATATGTGAGATATGAAATAGCATCAGCAAAAGGGTATTTTTTGTTAGATAGCTTTAGATGCCAATTATGTTTAGACATCAGATCCTTCATGTCACTCTTAAAACCTGCCAGCAGAAATACTATGGCCAACACCTGCTCTGGTACTGCAGTTTTAGTCAGTTTTCGTGCCAATCTTTTGTGACTAATGTGTTCTGACTAGGGGAGCATCACTTCAGTGTGCTGAATCTAACAAAAGCCAGAGAAGAGAAAACCTAAAGGCTAAGGTGGTTGTTGTTTACCTGAGGCAGCTGTCGGTCTCCACCTCTGAGACGAGTCAGGCTCTTCTGGAAGAAAGACTGAATCTCTGCTTTCTCTATGGAGGTGGTGAGATCCATGGAGTCCAGTGAGCGGGCGTTCTCGTCACAGCGTGTCCGAGAGAAGGTGAACGCGACCACCGGGGTCTGCTGCCGCTGGGACAGGAAGTGCAGGAGGGTTAGCCACACGGCTCGATCCTGGAGGGATAAATTCAAACAGGAATGAAAAGAAGAATCATGACAATGTTCTAGTAGGAGATCAAAAATGTACTGAGGTAAGAGAAGATAAAGGATGGGAATTACCTGACTAGATGAAGTGTTTTGAGAAGTGTTTTTTGTGCCAAATGATTGGGCATGCTTGCTGGTTCGCTCCTTCTTGGCTTCGACAGCTGTATAATACCTGAACAGCAGAACAAACGCACTGTCTTTACAACAAACAGCTTTAATGTCTCTGTCTGCAACTAAAATAACAACTGAAGCTGAAGTTGTACCCTTTGGTCAGGAAGTTGCCGGCAGCATCCACCAGCAGGAACATCTCCTTCTGAGTCTTGGTGCTGTTTCCAGTGTACAGATAATGCTCCAAAGGCACAGGTCTCTTGGCTGTGCTGATCACGTAAATATGCCTCTTCTTTATTCGACTGAGGAGAGAAAGAAAAAAACGTTTACCTATCAGAGCAGATTAGGCAGCTAAGCTCATTAAATACAGACTGAACCTCTATCACTACTTATATACTATATGTCTATACTAATAGCTCTTTAACATTCAGTGTTTCAACAGATGTGGTGTACCTACCCGATCCAGTTGCTAAACTCCATAGCATTTGGCACTGTGGCGCTAAGGAGAATGATACTGACGTGATCAGGAAGCATAATCAAAACCTCCTCCCAAACAACACCTCTCTGAGGACAACAAGAGAAAATAGTTATTATTAACTACGATAGAGAAAATGACTGGAGAAAAAGGGGTTGGAACAATTCCTGACCTCAGCATCGTTGATATAGTGAACCTCATCAAATATCACCCACTCCAAGTCTCTGATGACCTCTGAGCCGTTGTAAAGCATCGACCTGAGGAAGAAAAGCAGGAGAAAAGGAATCTAGAAGCATCAGTTTGGTGAGAATATCAGAGTAATATTTATAACCATCAGTCTTAGTACCTGAGGATCTCAGTGGTCATGATGAGACATGAGGATTCAGGACTGAGCTGGACGTCGCCTGTCAGGAGTCCGACGTCTCCAAATGTGTTTTTAAAGTCTCTGAACTTCTGATTGGACAGAGCTTTTATAGGGGATGTGTAGATGGTCCTATCAGAAGGAGATTTGCAATATGTTTAATTCAAATAATTTATAAACTACATTTGACACCAAAACCAGAAAACTGTCATAGTTCTGTCATTTTTCTGTTGGTTAAATGTTACAGGGTTAAATAAATACGCCTGAAACCAAACAGGAGATGATTGAAAGGAAGGAAATGTTTGAACTGGTGTTGAGTGAGAAACTCACCAACTCACACAACACAATACACTGACATTTCTCATACTCTTACGTATATACGAGTTTATGAACACTTTTTTTGCAACAGAAACAATCAACTCTGAACACAACAGCGACAGAATAGCCTTTAAGTTAAATTAGCAAACATGGTGGCAATCAGTCGCCTATTTTAACATTCAGCAGATAAAAAGCAACACGTTTCCTTGTTAATGTAAGTACAACACTCATTGTCCTCTGATTTAGTCTGAACTGAGGTCTGTTGAAAACACTCTTTAGCAGCTCAATGGTTCACTGTGGATACTAGCTACAAGTTCACTCTGTCTGCTGTTTGGTGCTAAAACATGATAATTTAATTAGTAATTCACCTGAATTACATTACCTGGACATGGATTATTATTTTGTAAATCCACTTTTCTTGTTACTGTATTGATTTATTTCTTGGACTAACTCTTGTTTATGGCATCTCACATTGTAATTGTAATGTATTATCACTAAATTTGTGTGATACTGCAGAGATGGTAAGTAACACTAAGTACTTTACTGGAATATTTCCATTTCATGTTACTTCTACTTCACTACAAATCAGATGAAAGTATTGCACTTGTACTTGTACTTGACATCATTAGTAACCATTTACATTTTGCAGGTTTAAATTCTTATAAAAACTTTACAAACTAATAAAATGTTGATGTATCATGTATGGATCAACCCTCTGTCCCTACATAAGGTGGTTAAAATCAGCCCCATCTTTACCGACTGCCATTTTTATTCTACGTTCTGTAGGTAACAACAGAATTTTGCCATAATTTTCACTTTTAAAAATTGGTCACACAAATCTGGGCTAGACTTCTACGTTTATGATATCAACATCAGCAATGTCATCGCTTTTTAAAATACACAGTTTTCTTAGTGAAATACTTTTATCTTTATACTTTATGTGGAGTAGATAAATTAAAGGGTACGTATACTTGTAGTAGTCTTTCTCTTTTTCTAGGCCAAAAATAATGAGAATTGAGTCTGTGCACTTTAAACCTCTGGGCTTCAAATTAGCACTGTATCATTTCATACCAACATATGGTAGTAATTCCTCCCATTGGTAGGAATTTGTCATATCTTGGTAGTGACAAAATAGTTGCATGATGATGTGTTTTGTTTGTGCACTGATGTAGGCATCTCACACCTGACTACAAGATTTACTTCCAAACAGAGCCTCTCCTGTCATTGGAAATGGTTCGGCATCACACAAGAATCAAACTTTTGTGATTTTAAATTGTGTTGGACACAGCCTCCAGCGATATGAGGAGAAGATCATGGCAGATGTTCCACTGATAATAAAAGCAGTGTCCTATAATGCAAATGCTGGAACGAACTGACGCAAACCCGGCATGTTGCTGTGCCAATGACGTGATGCCAATCCAAACTACTGGCAGGGAGGAGTTCTCTGTATTCACCATGCTATGAGGGGAACATTTAATTTATTATTAATTACTATTGTTTGTTTAGTTTAGTATTTGATGCTGGTCAGGCTTATTGTTTTTTTAGATCACTGTTTGTGTGTGCAGTTTGCACAGCTGTCAAAAAATATATTGTTAAACTGTATAATTTTTATATTGTCATTTATTTTATTATTGCAACTAAGTGTGTAAAACATGGTGATCTAGCTCTACATTTATACCCCTCAATCTTACTCTGTGGATGAATAAGATGTCATCCACATTTAATAAAAGTGCGTTTAGTTGCTGCACAGCTGCACACCTACAGTACACACATCGTGAGGGCAAAAGAAATTAATCTGTACCAACAAATACACACCTTGTCATGTGCTTCTGCGAGAGAGCGATGGCGTACTCGGCCACCACTGTTTTGCCAGCTGACGTGTGTGCAGCCACAAACACAGAGTCGTGAGCCTCCAGTCTCAGAATAGCTTGTTTCTGGAAAGTATCCAATTCAAATGGCCACTGGAGAAGAGGAGGGAAGAGGATAAGATCAGTTTTAGAGGATGCTCAGAGAGGTGTTAACTAAGTGAAATTAGGAAAGCTATTAAAACAAAACTAACAAGCATTAAGTAGTAAGAATTAGGCATTAATATAAATCATAACTGGTCAAGGGAAAAACAGAGAAACAGAGACAACAAACACACAGACGCTTGGAGAGAAACTGTATAGATACAGAGGAATAAACATACACTATACCATACTGTTAACTGGATGATCACTGCAAAACGCACCTTGAATGCAGGGTTAGGGATGCGTTTACAGAAATCGTCACAGGGTGAAGTTATGTTGACAGGGATGGCCCATTTCTTCTGTTCCTCTGGGTTTTCTTTTGGCTTTGATTCCTCAGCTTTTGCTTTCTCTGCGGGAGTGGAGGATGGCACCGTGTCCTGAGGACAGAGGAAAAGATTTCAGTTTGCAAAATCACCCACTGGCCTTTTATTCATACTGAAAAATTTCCTCAGAGAAACATCGTGTTGAAAATAGGTCACATTTTAACAGACATTTATCTTTATTTTATCATATTTTATTGTGTTTCTATACATATGTATTCTACACATACTAATAAAACAATGTGTTATTACCTCTATCCAGTCTTATCTGCATCAAACAGTCAGATATTTAACAATTTGCAAAGTATTTCTCCATCATTAACAAAACAGGTATATTTATGTTCAGTGACACCATGGCAATGTGACATAAATCTAAAAAGATAAATACAAATAAATTAGACCAGTTGGCCGTTATGTGTTTTGATAATGATTATAAGCTGAAAAAATTAAATACCTTGATGCCCAGGTCTTCAAGGCTGTTTGTTCTGGGTAGTTTGGGAGTTTCTTCTCCTCCTCTGGCTTTGTCCTTCTCCTCTGCCTCAGGCTGCAGCTCAATAATGTCATCAAATGTGGACAGGAGGGACATGAGGTTGACCTCTGGTTTTGCTATTTTGGCATCTTGAATATATATATATTAAAAAAGAAGATTAAATTATGTTTTAGGCCCTGTGTTGTTTTTGGATATAGCAGTAAAATATCTAACCTTTGTCAGTGAAGTCCATCCCAGACTTAAGTCCAGGTGGAACCTTGAGCAAGTCTGTGTGGAAAATAACAAATACAATTATAAAGAACTGAAATAACAACACGTCTGGAAGTTTTACAAAGCTACAAATCAGAATTTTAAAATCACCATTCTCAAAGTCTATGTCCTCCTCCAGCTCAGATTTCTTCTTTATTTGGTCCAGAGTCAGCTCCTCCATTCCTCCTGTGAAAGACATTATCAAACAAATGTACTGAAAGACAATAAAGCCACAATGAAAACTCATTGTCCAAAGCTAAAGAAAACAAGTGAAAAGAAAATGATTTGAATGAATTTGTCTCACCAGGCAGGAAGGGGTAGTTGGTGTTACTTCCTCTAAGGCTCTCTGAAGGGGGTCCAGGTTGACGTTGTAATGATAGCGAGTTTTTTGCTGAGAGGCCAGTGTCCTCCAGTAAAACCTCACAAATTAAATACATAACAGCAGCAGAATTAGCCCTAACTCAATAAAACCTCTCTTCACCAGACACAGAGAGATTCATTTTTACACCTGGGGGGGCGTAGTTTACTAAAGTATATTCTTCTCAGTCAAATTATTTTGTGATCAGTGTTTCATTTCAGCTCTAGATAACATTGTGGTTAAGACAAAAGTAAATAAAGCAACAGTATAACAGAAAGGAGTGGCCTGTGCCGAGCTACCTCGGTGAAGTCCAGCAGCATTCCTGTGGTTGGATCTCTGACAACACAGAGACCAGAGTGAAGTGGAGACTGAGCACAGCTGAGCAGAGAGCCAGCATCGCACTCCCTCTGGCTCACTCTGGTGGAGACAAAAACACAATATCATCTTCACATGCAATTAAAAAAAATCACATTAAACAAACAGAGACGCTACAGTCACTAATACCTACAAGTTATTTTTGATTATCTGCTGTTTAACTCTTTGAGATAACAACATTCTTCTTTGATAATCAAATTGATGTAATAAGGAAACATGAAAGATTAAAAGTTAAAGCTGTGAAGCTAAAATGTAATTCAAGAATTATACCATGTTCTTCTTTATGGTTATTTAATTTAAAGTAACCTCACTGTTTTTTTTTTTTAGGTAGGAAGTGTAAGTAAATTGAAACTGAAAAAAAGCATAAAGCCTGTTAAATATTTATAATTGTTTTAGCATTGTTAAAAAACAACTAAACACTTTAAAAGAGTATATGCACACTACACTGCATAGTTAAACCTGCACACACAAGCTGAAAACAAGTTGCTGTGTATTGCATATCAGGATGTTTATAGCAATATGTACTTAAGAAATTTCTGGAAAGCGAAGTCTGTGTCGTGTATAGGAAGCCATGCAGGGTCCCGCAAAAACTGTTTCTCCACTTCAGCCTCCAGGTTCAAGCTGGTGGGAGGAAGCCCATGAGGAAGCTGTGGAGCAAAAGACATCAGACATTCAGTAACCGAAGGCAGTAGTGAGGCAGCAAACACAGATCCAACAAATATAAAATTATTATAATTAAAATGTACATATGTGAATAGGTGGAATATGAATTAGTTGTAATTTATAATCGCTTCTTAACATGGAAACATATTTATGTGTAACTTCAAAGATACAGACACATATTACGTAAAAAAAACTGTAATAAAAAGTAAAATTAAACTGACAGTATCATAGATGGAGGCTCCATTAGCAAAAGTTCCCTCTCACAGTCTTACTAAAAATAAGTGGCCTGCATCAAAATATTGAAAATACTGAATCTTGCAATATAATTTGTTGTGATACTGTAGTGATTCTCAGAAATATTTAAAGTTCACATGCAAAGATTTGTGGCAGACGGTGAATCTTTTTGAGATTAAAAACTAAATAGATGTTGTGAATGCATAAGACATAGTACAATATATTGCAATATATTGACTCATAACCCTGTATCATGAAATGTATCGTATTGTCAGACTCTTGCCAATACACAGCCCTAATAAAAAGATTTAGGTAATTACAGTATTATTACTATATCACTGTTTGGGAATTTACACATTGTCGCTATTTTTAATTTCCACATCGCTGGACTGATTCAATGATAATAAGCTCTTTTTTTTTGGAAAAACTTTTTCATATGCAATTATCATATTAATGTTGTTGGTAGCGATGAACTTCTTAGTACATTGCAGGATATAACAATTGCAGCTGCTGTGGTGAGTGCATTCATCAACCAATAAATAAACAAATGCATATTTGAAGAAATCAGCGAATAAAGCTTTTAATCATAATATTATAAATATAATTGTTTGCCGTAAACTAACTGGTAAATGTGGTTGTGTATTAGAATAAAAGTGCAACTTTTCCATCTGAAATAAAGCAGAGAAAAAAGCAACTGAAGACTGCAGCTACACTAAGTACATGTACACACTAGTCTTGCTCCATACTGACCGTGCTCTGTGGAGGTAAAGGCAGACCAGACAGAGGATGGGTAATGAGCTCACACCTGCCTGAGCATCCCATCTCCAGCAGGGTCATCGGCAGGTCCATGGGGCCCACAGGGGGCACGTCTGCAGAGAAACAACACAAAGAGGATGAATGGACTCAACAAACACAACAAGCTAATTCATGTGTATGCAAACAGGGTGCAGGAGGATGCGTCCTCTGAACGTATGAATATATGTATTTTTTGAATATATGTATTCAAGAAAGACAGAACATGTAGTTATTATTATTGGAATAACTGGCTAATTAGTAAAATATTAGATCTTAATGCCATGAGGCTGCAGAATGAAGGCACTGATTGACAGCAACTTGGCTCCTGTGTTAGCCACATCACCACACAAGCTAGTTATACAAGACAGGCATGCGACAGCGATATGAAACGCCTTTCGGTTATTTATATATAGGGAGTTTGTGTGGCATGCAGTAACCTCAAACTTACTTATTCTGTCCATGTCATCCACCCGCAACTGGAAGCTAAAGTTGCTGTTGACGTCTCGGAAGTTGCCAGAAGTGACATGCGGAAGTAGCTAGCAAACTAGCTAAGCTAACACCAACGGAAAAATTAAAATTAAACTGTTAAACTGTAATACATTAAAAACTTACAACATACAGTAACAGATATATTCCAAATTGACAACTCATGTAGTTTTGTGTTTTGCATTTTTATTTTTTCCAAAAAACAAAACGTCACCGGTAGATGCAACGTCATATTAAGGCGTCGGTGTTTTTGCGGTAGGAGTACACCACTGTTTGGCTTTGGTGAGTGAATTAAATATATAATAACTGTTGTATCTGCTGAGCAAAATGGTTGTGGCACGGCACATATGTTTTTATTATTTACTAATTTAAAAAAAAACGTTTTGTGTAAATTTCTGGATTTGCTACATTACTGTTTAACAGGAAGGAAGTTGTATCTTGGTTTGCAGCTAGCTACATAATTAGCTCACCTAGGCTAACACTAGCGGAATAAACGCCTTTATTAACGTGCATTCTTATTAATAATCAGTAGTTGTCACATGCCGTTAATTCAGTTGTTTGTATTGTAGCGGTTGTCATCATGGTGGTGTTTCCGAGTTCACTGACGGAGGAAGAGGAAGCCCTGCAAAAGAAATACGCAAAACTAAAGAAAAAGGCAAGTAACTCGATTTTAAATAAAGAGCTTATTATGGTATGATATCACAGTTCTTCTACTGGCATGTGATGATTTTACCTCAGTATTATGGAGTCAACTAAACATACTGAATAAGTCTTAAAGGCACTTTACTGGGGAGATTTAATGGCTATTAAATTTTCAGAAAAAGGCGCTGCTTGCATTGAAGAAACAGAGTTCAACCAGTCAGACAAACCAGAGTGGCTTGAAACGGAGTAAGTGTAATTGGTCTTTACTCATTTATCCCAAATAAATGTTTTGTTTATTTATTTCATTCATTTCAGGGTCAGTTAAATGTCTCCAGCAGCATCTTATGCACTTGTGTAACAACTTGTGCAATGGGCATTATGACTATTGTAACTGTAAAGACAGTTCAGTAACTGGAAAAATACTCATGACTTACTGCACATACTATGTACACCTGTACACGCTCATTTTTATCCCATTAAAAACAGCATTCAATTGTTCATTGTTCATCAGATTAATTTAATCCTCTTCGACACTCACTATACGTTTTATTTACTTCACACTTTTTCTTCTTCTTCAAAGCTCTCTCGGACCAGCCTGTGGTGGACACTGCCACAGCAACAGAGCAAGCAAAGATGTTGATCAAGTCAGGTGCTATCAGCGCCATCAAATCTGAGAACAAGAATTCAGGCTTTAAACGCTCTCGCACGCTGGAGATCAAACTTAAGGTTGAATGTCATTCCTTACACAGTGTGGTTTTGGTTCAGTGTCCAGCTGTTTTCTTTTCTTACTTTGTTTGTTAACTTGTGTTATTGTTGCTCTTTATGTGACACAGGACCCCGAGAAAGGCACAGTTCCTGCTTTTCTACCATTTCAAAGGAGTGTCTCTACAGATGAAGAGCAACCTGAGGTATAGTGGAAATGAAGCCTGGCTGCAGACATGATGATCTGATGCTGTTGGTATCAGAAACACATGCAAATTTACAGCAGGTCGAGGGGTTTCAAAAATTTCAGTTCAGAAAATAAGAATAATTATTATAATTATTATTATTAGATTACATAAGCTGGTGATAAAGCTGCAGTGTTTTATGTTGCACTTGAGCAAACAACAAGAGGATCAGCTTGTACTGATTTTATCATGTTTGTGCTTCTTCTAGTCTGGGAAAAGAGCCCACAGGAAATCTCTTTATGAGTGGTAATGTCCCAAAGCCATCATGAATAATCAAAACAGCCTGTTTATTAAACTGGCAGTGAGTGTCTGAGGATGTAACGCCATTTCTGTGTTTGCCCCCACAGCTTTGTCAGTTCGAGTGACCGATACCGAGATGATGATGAAGGAGGTAGCATGCCGTCCAGCCGCGATATGGACAGAGACAGAGAACGAGAACGTGACAGAGAGCAGGACAGGGAGAGCAGAGACCGAGACCGAGACCGAGACAGAGAAAGGGATCGGGAAAGGGAAAGGGAAAGAGACAGAGGCAGGGACAGAGAAAGAGACCGGGACAGAGAGAGAGACAGAGACCGAAGCAGAGACAGGGATCGAGAACGAGACAGGGACCGGGACAGAGACAGAGATGGACCATTTAGACGTGAGTAACCATTTTCTGTTGACATATATCATATGTACAGTTATGCAAGGAGAAGTCCATCACAGGCAAAGCAGAGTTGCATGCGTCTCTATTAATAGTACTGAAGTGCTGAAATTAATATGTCGCAGAGCCAAGTCATAATGCAGTTGTCAAGAGGCATGGTGGGACACAAAAGTACGTCTCTTTTCATTCACAGGGTCAGACTCCTACCCAGAGCGGAGAGGGGTGCGAAAGGGTAATACGGTGTATGTTTATGGCTCTGGGCTTGTCGAAGACGGCCTGCGCTCTGCCTTCTCTCAACACGGAACCATCATTGACCTCTCCATGGACAACCCACGCAAGTATGGAACTATTAAAAATCTGCATGCTCATATTGCTGTGCCCCCGGCACAATTTGATCCTATAATGCATTTCTGATTTGTGTCTCCTGTTTCTTTTTCCAGTTGTGCATTTATCACATTTGAGAAGATGGAATCAGCAGATCAGGCTGTAGCTGAGGTTTGCACGACAATTCTGATAATAATACATATGATCTTCTCCCTCTGTAAATGCTACTGAATCTTAAAGAACACATCGACAAAGATTCTGTAAAGAAATATAAAATACAGCATACAATTCAGAGTACAGCAGGCACTCAGCTGAGAAGTGTTTTATTTTATTTTGTAATAAATCACTTTATAATGAAATCTATGGTCTTAGTAGAAGATACACTGTACTGGGAGATGGGTTGGGGATGCCCTGCCTGTCTGAAGCAGACGGTCTAATCTCACCTTGCTGTTTTGTGTCTCACAGTTGAATGGAACTACAGTGGGAGATGTTCACATCAAAGTCAGCATCGCCAGGAAGCAGCCCATGCTGGATGCTGCCACTGGCAAATCTGTCTGGGCCTCACTGGGTAAAGCGCTGTAATTGTTTGTTTACACATTGATCTGTGTGTCTGCACAGCAGGGGTTAACTTTCATTGCTCTCTTCCATTACAGCCGTGCAGAACAGCACCAAAGGCTCCTACAGGGACAAGAGGAACCAAGTTGTGTACAGTGAAGACTTCCTCTGATGAAATTTGTTTTGTTTTTTGGCATAAAGCTTTTCATGTTTTCTGTTAGCCCATTGCTTAGACTTTTACATTTTCAGTTTTTACATTTTCAGTTGTCTTATGTGATGCTGTGTGTGACAGCTTTGCTCACCGGAACTAGATTTGTAGAGTTAACAATAAATAGTTTCCGTACATTGACACAGAGTGTGATTTTTATGAGTCTTTTATCAACAAAGACAGTCTGAGAAATACTGCACTGTCAAACACCTGCAGAATATGTCTGTATCAGTAACAATTATATAAATTGTCTTGGCCAATAGGAGTAACACGACTAACATCAGGACAAATCAGATTACAAGACATCATCATAGTTCTGATAAAGTCTAATCAGTCAGAAACAAATACACAGCTGTATGGATGAACTGTGGCAGTGTAGTGGCTTTTATTTTCATTCATCCTTGTCAATTTATGACACTTTTGACAAATACTTATGTGTAACAGAAAAGATACTTTCCAATTATTTTATTTACACCTTTTTTTTTTACATGTACCATATATATATATATATATTCAAGTTTGAGCCAAACTGGTTTAATAAAACACATGAAAATAAATAGACTGGTCTGACAGAAGATGTTAGGATCCTTCGAGATGAACTGCACCTCAGCTGAAAAATCTGACCAAACCAGGAGCAAAAACGCTCCAGTCGTTTCAAATCATCTTCATGGTCTGTACAGGACACTTAGTTAAATAAAGCATTAAAATAATAAAATATTATCTGACAAATATATTCTGTCTGTTGTCTACAATGATTGTTACTTAAATGATGTCCTAGGTTGGCAGGGTGGTGTTAAAGTGCTATGTAAAGTCAATATACGTGTATGTTTTAACCCCCATATTACCAAAACATTTTACTTGGAAGTTCACATGGGTTAGAATTCTCACATAAACCGATCGTTTCATTTACAGATACAAATTTAAAGTTTACAAGGAACCGCAACATATTCAGATATTTAGGCACCACATAGGTAATTTCCAATTAAATAACACATGAAAAGTTCTGATTAAATGTCAGATGTTTAACATCTTAATCAATCAGTTCCTGCAGATCCTATGTGAACTGCACATTTCCTATCGGCAACTGCAACATCTGGATTGATCCTGAGAGGTTATCCTTCCCTACGTATGAGTTACGTAAGAGCTAGTCCTCATGGTGCCAGACAGAAAAGCTAACCAGCGTGCGTTGTGCCGCAATCATGATTCTGAACAGGCCTGGTTCATCTCGAACAAGCCCAGTTTACCATGTCACAGTTGGAACAGCACAAGGGTAAATAATAAAATGATGAGTTGAGTTCGCTGTTTCAGTTTCACAACTGCTTATGTTAATGGTAACATATACTTTTCCTACAGTGAAAAGTCTTAAAAGACCTTGTCTCAGTGTCTTTTATGCAAATTGGAAAAAGATAATGTCATGTGAAAAGTCTTATGTTCACAGTCTGACATTTTACAGGCACCATAGTCAGTTTCCAGCACTGAGATTCTGACTCACATAACCTTAACGTTAGGTGTAACTGAGGAGCGTTTCATGCTTTGGTCTATCACACTTGTTCAGTAACCAGGCATTCTTGCTCTTCCTCTCGTATTCTTCCTGCGGCGCCTCTTGCTCTCTCAATCTCCTCCTGCTCGTGTAGGGAGTTCTGGCCCGTGGTTTTTCCGTGCTGCTCTTTCAGGTGGCGTCGTAAGGCGGGTTTGTGGGCAAAGCGAGCGTGGCAGTAGGCGCAGCGGTGTGGGCGCTCGCCACTGTGGAGGTTCATATGATCGATCAGTGTCGACTTCTGGGTGAAAGTCTTATAGCACAGGGGGCACTGGTGGGTTTTGCCAGCCCCTCGGTGCACAGCCATGTGTCGGGTGAGATTGGCGGAGTGGTGAAAGTGTTTGCCGCAGCAGGGGCAGGCATACAGTAGGTGAGTTGAGCGGGAGTGGATGGCTAAGGAGTGGGCAGAAGGGAATGTCATACCACAGTGCTCACAGATTACAGGCCCGGTTACACTGGAAGTAGACCCCACCACTGCAACAGACTCATCCCCTCCCTCATTTGCTCCAACAGGCAACCCTGAACTCCCCTCACCAGGACCACAGCTAGACTCCTCCAGGGAATACTGGTTCAAACTGTTGGCAGCTACTGGTGAGGCCTTTTCTCCTTGAGTGTCCCCCATGCTGAAGTCCAATTGTGGAAGATCAACTGAGACGTAACTTCCAGTCTTCAGTCCTTCTTGGCTGTAATCCTGCCCGATACCACCTCCCAAGCCAGCAGTTGCCAAGTACCACAAATTCTGGTGATGAGCCAAGGCCGTAGGTCTTTTCTCCTGAGATGACACCCACCTTCTCCTTTTGAACCCCCTCCCCCTGCCTCTCCCTCTGCCTCGACCAATTTTGGAGTCAGACAGCCTGCGTCTGAAAGTGCGGAGCCCCTCTACTGAAATACCACCTGCACCGAGATCCGCTTCTGTTCGATTCAAGTCATATTCACCGCCGTCTCCTCCGATTACAACACCTTCTGTTTCTGGATAAAAAGCATCTTGAGGTCCATCGGTGGGGACTCCTCTCTCCTCCTCCTTGTCTCTGTTCATCTGTTCCTCTTCAGAGACGTACACTCTGAACACATCGTAGTCTTCCTGTCTCGCCTCTGCCTCCTCATCTGATTCATTAACCTGTAACAGAATTAAAAACCTGCATCAAACGTCCAAGGCTGCAAAAAAGACTTGTTTAGTGTGTGAATTACTGAAAAATACAAGGACCAAAGGTGGCGTCCTAAACTTTTGATACGTTTATCAGCACAGACAAAACCCTAACGATATTTTATGTACAGCATCATAAAACTAAGAAAAATAAGAAATTCTTACACCTTAGATATATTTGGCATTTTGTGTTTGATCATTCATTGGATTGATTTCTATCAATCCAAATATTATGTATTCATGTCTTCAGGGCTAAAAGAGTCACTTAAAGTGACTATATAAAGTATTCACTGCGACATATTATTCGGATGTTTCCCTTTTAGACTCTCTGTTTTTCCTTCACTCCCACACCCACACACACCTGAATGCACGGCTCATCCACCACAGTTCTCTCATCGTGGTGTTGACTGCTCCCCTGAGCAGACATATTGCTGTTTTTCTCCTCCACTGAGCGTAGCAGAGGACTGTGTGGGTGCACAGGAGACGGTCGACTAGCGAGAGGAGATGCAACAGAATGAACGCTGCCGCTGACGATCACTGGTCGAGGCTGATTTTCCTCCGCACTCATCTAGATAAGAACAGATAAGACTGCTCAAATTCTGTGATGACTGAGCTGCATCACTGGATGTGCTGACCCTGTATTACTGTTTGTACAAAATGTCGGAAAAAGAGCCATTTAAAAGTAGAACACAGTCGTCTGTCACAATTTTTGCACTGAAGATAAATTTGCATGCTACAAAAGAAATGAAACACACCAAACTTAATCATCTTTTTTTTACTTTTCAGACTCAGCCTATAAATTATTACTCAACAAAAACAGACACGTAAAAACCAGAAAATAATCAACTAGAAATAAGAGATCTCTAAAACGTTTTTGGTTTGCTGACCTTTGGTGGACTGGGGTTTTTTAGCTGCACATACTTCTTCAGAGCTCCTCTGCATCGCTCTACAATGTGCTCCATCTGCAAGTAGCTAGCAGCAGTCAGGTAGTTGACGATCTCCTCTGGGTTAAACTGCAGCACCCCAGTGTAGCATGACTGAAGCAGGTCACACACAACTGTGGAGCTGTACAGCATCGACACCTGAGTAAAATTGTCAAAGAGAACACACACACTGTTTTATTTGTCACGTGAGCATGACGAGAGAGAAGAAAACGAAGGCACTGAGAGTATGACTGTTTGTGTTCGCATCTGCCTCTGCCTACCTGAAGTTTGGAGGATGGGTTGAGGAGGAACTGGTCTCTTAGAAAGGGTGAGCAGGCAGCCAGCACCACCTTGTGTCCCCTGAATGTCTGATTGTTGCTGGCCACAATGGTTATATCACAGAAATGTTGCCGGGACCTCAGGGAATTCATGTGTTTCAGGGTCGTGTCCCCATGACCCGGTAAACGGAAACACAGCATCTCCATTTTGTCTGAGAAGAAGCAAAAATTGGCGCGTCTCAATCTAAACTCTGACAATAAACTAACCAAGGCACAGTTCAGTGGGCGGGGTGCTACTTTAATTAGAATTTAAATGCAAAATAATGAGCCCCAGTATCGGAGGCACCATTGCTGCGTCATCTCAAGAACACAGTAATTTGAGAGCTAATGTTCTTGTCAAAGCCCTGTACGAATTGCACACTCCTACACACAACAATTTGACCATTGAACAATTTCTCTAGATGCAGATCTCATACAGTTTTGTTACTAAAAACACAAAAACACAAACAGAGTCTGGGATCAGGCTCAAACCGAGGCAACGGCAGCTGTTGTGGTAAATGTTTAGAAAAGGACAGGGAACATAAGACACCTGCACTACAAGTCTGGCAGGGAAAGGAATCTGGTTTAATCTGGTGTTTTCAACTGAACCAAATTAAAGCTGGCAGTCCACATTATAAGCACAGCTTGATTGTTTATTTTGAAACAATTATGGCGATGTACAGACCCAAAATAATGAAAACTGTCCCAGTTTAGTAATCAGCTTCACCTTCTCAAATAACTGACAGTCAAACCTATAATGAGCATCTTTCACAAAACATATGTCAATAATCATCTGGATGAGTTTTACAAGTAGTCCAGTGTGTAGATAAAGGTCCAGTTGAGCAAAATTGAATACATTTCTTCATAATGAGGTGTTAAAAAAAACTTATGCATAGCAGTGATTTATCACTGAAGAGATGGTGAGAAAAATAGTGAGAAAAATCAGTAATGTAATAGTTGATATATAAACTACAGATACCAGTAATTCAGTATTATAAAGTACAGTGCCTATAAAAAGTATTCACGCCCTTGGATGTTTGACCCTTTTATTGACATTATAAATCAATCATGGTCAATATAAGTTGGCGACTTTGACAAAGACAATTCAGAAAAATACCTCATTAATGTCAAAGTGAAAACAGGTTTTTACAGAGTAATGCCAATTAAATAAAAATATGTAAGGTGAAATGAGTGTTTGCATTAATATTCACTCCCTTCTGGTCAGTATTTAGCAGATGCACCTTTGGCTACTATCACAGCACGGAGTCTGTGTGGATAAGTCTCAAATAGGCTTGCACATCTGGACACTGGAAGTTTATACCGATCTTCTTTGCCAAACTACTCAAGCTCTGTTCATTTCACTGAACTCTGGGGGATGTTCAGAGCCTTGGTGAATTTCTCGTATCCATCCCCTGACTTATGCTTTTCAATGACCTGTTCTCTGAGTTGCTTAGAGTGTTCTTTTGTCTTAATGGTGTAATGGTAGCCAGGAATACTGATTAACCAGTGACTGGACCTTCCAGACACAAGTGTCTTCATACTGCAATCACTTGAGACACATTCACTGCACACAGACAATCCCCATTTCACTAACTGTGGGTCTATTAGCACCAAATATCTGGACCTCTGTTGGATTAGGTCAGTCATTTTAAAGGGGGTGAATATTAATGCAAACACTGATTTCACCTTACATATTTTAATTTACTTGGCGTTACTTCGCAGAAACCTGTTTTCACTTTGGCAGTAATAAGGTATTCTTTATATTTATATTATATTGACCGTGATTAATTTATAATGTCAATAAAAGGGTGAAACATCCAAGGGGATGAATACTTTCTATAAGCACTGTAGGTGTACACAGATTTTTATATTGTAATGCAGCTAAAAGACACAGAAAAGACACATTATTAGCTGCACCAAACATATAAATTACTAGCGTTACAGTAAAAAAGTCCATTATGGTTTTTCTAGCCTCACTCCACTAACGTCACATCAGTATTTTACTAATAAATCGCCAGCGTTGAATGTTTACACACTGAAAAGTTGGGTAACATGTGGGAGTGGAGAAAAAAACAACACTAGAATATTGCGTTGGTTTTATGTATATGAATCTATAATAAACTGGGGCTATTTAGCCTACTGGTGTATTTACCCAAAGAGGTTGAAACCCATCCTAACAGTTCTGTCCTTCTGGCCTTGCTAGGCTAACACACTTGTCTGAACGCTAGCTAACGTTAGCTAGTTACATGTTAGCTTACTGGCATCTGCTAGAAACAAACAAAAGCTCCAGTTAAACTTTGTCATCACTCACCGTCTCTTCCCGTTTGGTTGAATGTCTTCCGAGCTCTCTACAGTAAAAAAATCAGGGTTTGTTATAGCTGGAAAAACGTTAACGAAGGCGGCGTCAGCTGGCATGTAACGTTAGTGTCTGCTCATCCCCAGAACCTCTAGCCACCACCTCGATTTATGTTTACTTTCTGGCCTCTTTTTGGAGGAAGCGCATCTCGTGACAACAAATAAAAACCCACTGGACGTTCACCACTAAACTGACTTTGAATCGGTTTTCGTGCGTTTTCTGTCAGCGGCCAGTCGTTAAATCTGGGCACGCTCGCTGACTTCTGATCAGCAGTTCACAAATCAATGGATGCGGAGGGGGCGGGGCTCAGCCGGTGACGCCACGACGTTCATAAACGTTGACGCTCGTTGGGAAACATGTCGGCATCCGAGGCAACGACAAAGGTAGCAAACCTATTGCAACACAACACACATGCTAGCTGCATCTTCATTTATTTATTCACTTGTAAACGCTTTAGTTCATATAGCAAAACAAAAACAGTAACATGGGAGTATGTAGCTTTGCAAAATGTCTTTGTCTGTGTTATACAGAGGTCTTTGTTGGAAGATGTGCAACATTGCTAACAACATTAGCTATTAACAGTTTTGTGTTTGAGTGAAGATTTGCTCAGTTGTTGTTGGTTTTTCCGCTTATTTTGTTAAGTCCTCGATCATTTACATATGTTGTTTTACACTTTTATGCGTTGCTGTTCTCGCTTTATGATACTTCTGGGTTATTTAAGTTTAGACCGTTTTAAAGAGCAATTGTCCTTTTCAAACTCATTGCTACGTTAGTAAAGAGTTTATCGTAGTGGTAATTTAGGATTTTAAGCAGTCAGCTTTAAATGGCTTTTTATACTTATGGACCATTGTTGCTTGTTTTGATTTGCATGAAAAACATCACTGGGATGACTGGTGTCGTTTTTTATACCTAAAAACAGAGCAAAGCTTGGAAATTGGTGAAATAGATTCACTAAACTTACACAATCTGGCATTAGAAACACTTCAGACTCCTAAGTTTTTAGCGTCTGTGTCTAGTGACTTTCCTTAGCATTATGTTTGTAGTTATTATTTATTACTAGATTATAGTTTGTAAAATATAGTTAACACTACTTATTGATTACTAGTACAATAAAGTATCATTAAACAGCTTTGCATCTGTTCTTTCATTCATGTACTAGTAATAGTATTTTGAAATCAGAGAAAAGTCGTGGTCTGAGATGAACACAGTGTGAAGCACTAGCTGAACAATACAATAACTGAACTGCATCACATTGTTGTGTCTGATTAAATTGCAACGGATAATTAGATCCAGCAGCGGATAATTAGATCCAGTCATATATTTAATGTCTTATTTGTTTCTCTGTCAGGACACCCATGAAGGAAATGACTCAGATGCACCAGCAGAGTTGTTAGCTGGACCAAACCAACTTATAGGAGGTAGGTCTACTATTCATTTATGCTTGAGAAGGTGTACTGATGCCTGTAATTTGTGCATTTCAGCCACAGAAACAGAATTATTGTGACTTTGTGAGTACTACTTTTAAAAACTTCAATGTTTCTCAGACAATGCAGCCTCCGTTACAGCTGTTGTCAAGAAGCCAGAGTCAATGGGAGGTATGTCATCAATGTTGTCATCTCAACAACCTGGGAAGGACGCTGCCAGAGTAGAAGAAGAGGGGGAGAAATCATCTCCTGCCTTGTCCACAAACAAACCTGCTGCAGGTGAGACTTAGATCCAGTTAGCATAAGTGTTTTTCTGAAGCAGTCGCGCCCTGAGACAAATATCTGGGATACATATCCCTAGTTAAATGATAATACAAATATTAAACAATTATTTAAAAAAAGGTAATATAACCAATATAAATATATGGTGTCAGAGAGAGCTGTTAGCATGTGGTTTCATGTCAGGGACATTGTAACACGGAAACTTTGACAACTTTATCACAGTGACTGACGCATAAACACAGGTCTGCAGACTTTGTCAGTTGAGCCCTCTCAAAACAGAGGCTTTCTGCTTTCTGCTTCACCAGCATTTCCTCTATCTCTCTCTTAAAGGACATGCAGCAAAGTCCCTTCCATCAGCCTCCTCCTCTGCGATGTCATCGTCTCCTTCTACATCAACGTTGTCCCCTGGCAGAGCAAAAATGAGCGTTTCTGGACCTGGCAGCAGTAAATCTGTCCTTCCACCTACACCTTCCTCTTCTTCCTCATCGCCTTCTGTTTCCCCTGCCCCACCCAAGATCCATCGGGCCCGTAAGACTATGAACAGGCCTCCACTGGGGCAGGTGAGCATGTATCATCTTCAGAAAGTAGATGGCATGTAGAATCTGTAATTGCATTGGTGTGGCAGCTTTAGCTGAATAGCCAAATGTTGTTTTCTATGGTCTGTGCTGTAATTTTACCAGAATGTGTGGTCTTTGAAAATGGCAGGCTGACTTTCCTTAAAGGTTCTGAAACAATATGAGCATGTGCTTGCAAAACATGTTGAGGCTTATCTCTTAAGTAAAAACCGATAAACATATGCTGTGAAGGCTTGAGGAGGTTTCAGTGGTACACCCCACACTAAAGAGGAGCAACAATCAAAAACCCACCAAGCAACAGTTGTTTCCAGCAGCTTTTGCACTGCAGGTTTAAGAAAATGTGTCATGAAAGCTCTTGTGGTCACAAAGTCACACAAAACAGAATAGACAAAATGTCACTTCACTTACTATCAAAGATGATTCTCAAAATTCCCTTTGTGCAACTTAGCAGCATTTCCAAGCCCAAGCCGATAAATTTTCAACACTTTTTGAAAATGATTTTGATATGTAAAATCAGTGAATATCCCTTTCAACATCTGCCTTAATTAGTTTTCCTGTAAGCTAACAAAAGATATGTTTACATCAGCCGAAAAACCTCTTCTGTTTTAACATTTTGCACTTTGAAGATTTTCAACATTTTCAAAACTCAAACATTCTTTTCTCATAAAACGTCTGAAAGCTGATGGCTGGGAAATAAAATAATACATGTCACAAAATGTCCCGCCAAACCAATGAGGTGGCTGAAAGAGTTACAGCCAGGTCAGGCTCAGCTGACACTAACAGCACAGAGCATAGGCTCAGCTGGTAGCAGCACACATGTTAATCTGTATGCTACTGGAGCTGTAGACACTGCTACATCAAGAGTAGAGACTGGATAAAAGAAAATGACTGAATGTTACTGAAGGAGAGATTGCAGTGGACATAGCTCAAGTGCAGCTGTTGCTGAACTTTTTCATAACCAATTGAGTCATTTAATGTTCTTGTTTGACAGATTAGTCACGTTGATGCACCTGTTACACCTGGAACTTCAGGATCCTCTGCCTCCCTTTCGTCAGACACTGAAACTGGTTAGTGGATGTTGAATAGTCATAATAGTTATCATTGACCTGCGTGCATTAATTCAATTGCTGTGGAAAAAATTTGGTAAAGTTCCTTGTTAAAGTCGTGTTTTTGTTTGATTGCCATGTTTTCTAGTTGCAAAAAGGAGAAAACTGAGTAATTTATCTGACATCTCAGCCGAGAAGACTGAGAACATTCCAGACAAAGCTCAAACTGTGGTAAGATGATGGTTTTGTAGTTCTACAAATATCTACTAATCTAATTCCAATTAGATAAGTAGAATTTAATTACTAAAGCACTTAATTAATTCTTGCCCTTCTGCCTCTTCTGATTCCTCAACAACCACCCAGGAGAAAACGCTACACCATAAAAATGTGGAACATGTTACCAAGAATTCACCTATGAAGAACAGCGACGCTGTGGAGAAGTCAGAGGAGGAAGCAGTGGAGAAAAAACTCATTTCAAGTCCGTCCGCGCAAAATTCAGAAAAGGTTTGAGGTTTACATTTATGTGGTGTCTCCTAAAATGGATGCCATTGTCAGTAAATGTGCATTAGTTAGCAAACATAAACAGAATGATCATTTTTTCCCCACTGTGTTTTTGTTTTTAATCCCTTTTGTAGATCGAAAATTCTCAGGGAGAAGCAAGTCATAACACTACAGACAAGGAGGGGTCATTGAACATGTCAGATCATGTGAGTGATTCTTACTTGTTTGATAATTATTTCATATATTGATAGTAGCTAGCTGATTCATTAATCATCAACAAAACATGAAACAAAAAATGAGCAATGCAGTTTCAGAGTCTGAATTTATTTTACATTTCTATTTACATTATAGTTCAGAGAAGTATCAAGAGGTGTCAAACCATCATAATTATATATAGTTTGTGTCTCTTGCTGAAAAATCTATTTAAAAGCTCTAAACATTTAATTTGGAAAATCACATAAAAGCAGTAGGTGAAGATGGTGTTGTCACAGATTAACTTACCAGAATATTAAGGTAGATTTCTCTGTAATTTATATTTAAACCATTGCCAGGAAATGTGTCTCCCGATATAACAGTGACCCATTTCCAGCCACTGCCACAGTGGCTTTTTGTTGGGTGTGTATGTACAGTATTAGAAACTGAATTCAGTATCCCAAAATTAACTTGCAGAGTTCAGAGTCTGAAACACACAGATCGGACCTGAGCAGAAATGAGGCTGAGAAGTCTTCATGGCCACAATCAGAGCAGGACAAAGAGAGAAGCACTGCAGATGTGGTGGAGACAGTGGGAGGTGAGTGACGTTACCAGCTCGACATTACATTCTCTTACATATAGTTAGGATTTTTTGATTATGTCACATCTGTCAATAATTAGGTAAAAAATCTACAATAATTATGTAAATACATTGTTTGCAACTTCACCTCCAATGGCGCTCCTAAATCATCATGGTCATGGCTGTAAATCTGAAGTAATAAAGAGCAGGCTGTGGTAAAAGGTCCTCCTTAGCGAGACCACTGACATTTTGTGAATGGACCAGAATATTGTGGTTCACTGTATGAGGAGGCAGAACATGAAAAATGG
>OMLM01013877.1:23654-38412 GCA_900302695.1 Helostoma temminkii | reverse complement strand
GGGACAGATGTGCAGCGCTGGTACACATCTGTCCACAAAAACACGAAAGCTTTAATTGCAGCCAGAGCTACATATTCATGTGTTTTCATGTGTTTTTTTCTTTTCCATGGATAATGCTTATAGTTTGTCATTTGGTTTGTCCACAGCAGGAAGGTCTGCAGAGTACACAGAGGTTCCCTTGGGCGATCTGGACATTGCTGCTGCAGATAGTCTGACACTTTCTCCTCATCATGGTGGGTTTTATTATAGAAATATGTGACTTAAATCTTGACTTAAACTGTGTAGCTCCCTCATCTTTTTTCCTTTAATCAGGCAAGCAGGTATCCAAGTCACAGTCTGCAAAGACTGACAATGAAATGAACAATTAATTAATGATTAATTAATAATTAATTTTGCTCGGTAGTCGACTTTGTTGGATCTAACCCTAAAACTGTATATCAACAATCAATGCACAACCATATAACACATTTATTGTTTTTTTTTCTGATTTATTAAAATGTTTTAAGAATAAAATGCCCGAAACTCTTATTTGAGCTTTTAAAATATGAAAAGTTATTGCTTTTATTTCTGATCTGTAGTGGTGATCTGAATATCTTTGGGTTTGGTGGTTCAAAAAAGATGAGACATTTGATGGATTTTTTACATATTGGAGGCAAAACCATTGTTTATTTAAGCTTTATTTATTAGTTTATTAAAGGAAATTATCAGTTTTATCTATAATTTGTTGCAGATGTACTGTAATTAATTTAGATCTGCTTTATTTTGAATAATTAGGATAAAAAGATAATTTAAATAGCAAGTGTTATGATCATTGTCTGAATTAACTTAATAGTCAGACAATAGTGACATGTCTGTCACAAGGTGATGTCTTCAATAGTGTTTTTCCTGTTAATTGTCCAGAACCAATAGACATTTCATTTACATTTGGAAAACAGAAAAGACAAGATAAAAACACAACCAGGGAGCTTGAGCAAGGGATGTTTGTCAAATTGATGAAATGGTCGATCAGAACAATTTTCAGATGAACTTTGTGTTGTTAAGACAAATTAAGAGAAATGACTTAACATTTCAGCTCAGACATACACATAATACATATGTTCAGGCACGAATATCTCCTCCAGTAATAAATTGACAGCTGCTTTCCCCTCGTCTCTGCAGAAGGAAGTGATGCAGGAGACATAGAGCGGCTAGAGGAGCTTCCTCTGTGCAGCTGCAGGATGGAGGCTCCTCGTGTTGACAGCACCGGCCACCGCGTCAGCAGACAGTGTATGGCTACTGAGAGCATCAACGGAGAGGTTTGTCTCGGTCTTGTCGGTGTTTGTGTTTTCAGTTCAGATGGTTGTTTGAATTAAGTACAATCGTGTAAATCACATTTATTCAAAATGATGGAGACTTAGCTTTATATGGCTGAAGAGTGGAATAACTACTGTATCACTTTGGAAAATAGACTTCACAACTCTCAGGTCGATGACGGTGCTCCCTCAGTTCCTGTTAAGTCACTTCTCTAATTGTGTAATCCTTTCTCTGTGTTTCAGCTGAGGGCTTGTACCAATCAGACTAGTAAAGGGGAAACGATGCGGCCATCTAGTCGGGTGCCCCTCATGGTGCTTTGTGACGTTCATCGCTCACACATGGTCAAACACCACTGCTGTCCTGGGTGTGGATACTTCTGCATAGCAGTAAGGGGTTTAAAGTATCTTCTGTCCTTATTGAAAATATTCTGTGTCATGTTTTGTGTTGATCAATTGAAGCTGGGACATTGTTCTATGACAGCACAGGAAATTCTCATTGCTGTTGATGCTGAAAGCGTTAAAAGACAGACTTAAACTTTGTTTTAAGGCTTTGGTTCCCTGTTATATGCTACCTTTTCCTACGCTTTCACCTACTTGATGCACTTCTTGCTCCACATTCGTATTCCACTGTCTTCTTCTCCTCCTTATCCTAAATCCTCTCCTCTCTCAGGGTACATTTCTTGAGTGCTGTCCAGACCAGCGCATCGCTCACCGTTTCCATCGAGGTTGTGTGACAGTGCTTGGAGGTGGACGCAACAGGGCAAACGGCGGTGGTATGCTTTTCTGTCCCCACTGTGGTGAAGATGCCTCCGAGGCACAGGAGGTCACCATCGCCTCCTTCAGCTCGGCCACAGCCTCTGCAACCACCGTTGTCACCATGTCTGCCTCCTCCACCACCACCCCGTCTCTGCCGCCATTTATCCCCAATGCACCCACCCTCACAGCCTCCACAGGGGGGATGAAGGATGGGAAGATGCCTGAAAGACCTGTCAGGTAAGAAAAAGTCCTTTGTTTCTATAAAACAGTGTGAAAATTATATATTTTTTTCTTACTCAGTCCCTTCATCTCTGCCTCTCCAGTGCTCGGATGCGTAGCCACGGTTTGGTAACGCTGGCAGTGGAGCAGCAACAGCCCCCTCAGCCTGCTGCATCAGCAACCACTGTAGCCACCGTCCCACCAGCAGAGGAGGGAGTTGACAGCGTAGGGCCCTCTCTCTGCATGCCTAATGGGAAACCCCTCAGCCCCAGTGCACTTCCACCTGGACCCAGCAGGGCAGCACTACAGAAAGCCATCCTCACACAGGATACAGAGAGGTATGAGAGGAACATTGGACGATATTTGATTAAGAGTATTGATTTAGAGCATTTAATGCAAACTTTAATTTGTTTCTTAAAGTATTTGTGCTACATGTGAAGTACATTTAAAAAATGACAGGTGAAAAACAGCTGATCATTTACAAAAGGTTTTTAAAACACAAACACACTTTAGTTGTAAAAACAGCAAAATTGTATGTTGCAATAAGATATTTGAAACCAGTTTTTCTTTTATCTCCTCCAACTGACTAAACAAATGTTTAAGTCAAAGAGACAAGCTCAGACTATTTTAGACCGCATATGAAATCCTGTTTTTAATTTGCCAGGAGGAAGAAACTTAGGTTCCACCCACGCCAGCTCTACCCTGCTGCCAAGCAAGGAGAGGTGCAGCGAGTTCTGCTCATGCTGAGTGAGTGTCAGAAAATATCAAATTTATGAACTGCACTTTTTATGCATCTTTACCAAAATTTGTACTTTCTAAAGTAAAATAAGAAGACTAATGATAAAACTCATAATAGAGTCACTATATGGATTTTACTTAATTATTAAACTAATTAAACTGTGTATTTGTGTCAGTGGAGGGCATAGATCCGACATACCAACCTGACTCTCAGAATAGACGCTCCGCTTTACACGCTGCAGCTCAGAGAGGTCTGCTAGAAATCTGCTACATCCTGATACAGGTGAGAAATTAAGTACATGAGTATATTAGCCAAACTACCCTCTCTTGCCCAGGACAGGACAGTGTCAAGCAAAAGTGACCCAGTCCACATTGGTGGAGGTTCTCGCCAACTTTTGTTTTCCAAACTCTTTATGAAAATACGTGAGCATGTTAGAGGAACAGACTGACAAACGGAAAATGGCTGTAATGATATAGATGTCTTGTTTTCTGGCCGCATTCTTTTCATTACTGTTATAAAACTATTATTATTGATACAACTTTTCTTTTAATACTATTTATTAGTTGTGTTGTTTGTTTGTTTGCTTTATCATTTACTTTCTTAATGACTTCCTCACAGTCCAAGGTGAGGTCGAAAAACAAACACATCATTGCATTGAGAGTGGTTGAGAGTTTTTATTAGAAAATAACTTAGTTCATGTTTAATGGCTTTTCAGCATGAATACATATTTAGCAAGCGGAGAAAAAATGGATTGAAACCTGCAGAAATAAAATTGTTAATTAAAGATTGTGTTTGATTGTACACCGGCAGGCTGGTGCTCATGTGGACGCCCAGGACAAAGAACTGAGGACTCCACTGTTGGAAGCAATCATCAATAATCACATTGAGGTGGCTCGCTACCTGATCCAGAATGGAGCCTGTGTCTATCATGTCGTGAGTGTCTGTTAGAAATAAAGTGACAAAATGTCGAACTTGAACTCAGGGGTACGGTTAATATTGATTTTAATGGTTGCTTGTTTCACTGTTCATCAGGAGGACGATGGCTACACTGGCCTCCATCACGCAGCCAAGCTGGGAAACCTAGAAATTGTCAAAATGCTCCTGGAGACGGGACAGGTTGATGTAAATGCACAGGTAAAAGAAGAGATGTCAGGATTCAAGGGCCATGAAACAACCCTTTGTCCTGCTGTAATATAATTTTATTTACATTAATGCCATAAGTATACTTATGGCACTAGCTTTCTTCATATAGCTAACATCATTTATTTGTCTTAGCAATCACAGCTGACTCCAGAATTTTATTTTATTATTATTCTATCTTTTATCTTACTTGCATATGGACAATCCATCTTGCACAACATGTGTACTGGTCGGCGCTACTGTTCCTTGTTCTTGTCTTGTCTTTGCACTACATGTTGCACATGTGCACTTTGTGTATTTATAGTTTTTCTAAGTTTTTTTTTAGTTGTAGAGCATGTGTAAATTTTAATTTAATATATGTTGTCTAATGTAGCACCTTGGTCCCGGGGAAAAGTTTAAGGGCACTGAAACATTTTAGAACAAAAAATGTATCCACTGTTTTGTTTCAGGACAATGGTGGCTGGACGCCGATCATTTGGGCTGCAGAGCACAAACATGTTGAGGTGATTAAAGTGCTACTGAACAGAGGAGCTGATGTCAGCATCAATGATAAGGTAATGTTATATAGTCTTACACAGTCTAGTTCAGCTTTTACTTTTGAGAATCTGAAACTAGTGAGTTGTTTTTTTGCTGTTTTTGCTTTGAAAATATTCTTATTTTATGAAAACGTCTTCTGTCAATCAGCTACAGTAACTATTTGTAAGTGTTGCTGCGTTTGAAAGCATCCAGTGTTTCAGTGTGAGAAAATGTTATACAAATGAAATGGCTGGAATTGTTTTAACCGATCCTTTCTTTCACTCTAGGAGCTGAATGTATGTCTTCACTGGGCGGCATATGCAGGCAATGTGGATATAGCAGAGCTGGTGCTGAACGCTGGTTGTTCCCTCTCCTCAGTTAACATGCACGGAGACACACCCCTCCACATTGCTGCCAGAGAGGGATACTTGGAATGTGTCACGTGAGTCAACGTCAAGCACAAACATCTCATTTAATGTGGGAGTCACTATTATCTTTGTTTTAACTGGAAGCTACTGGTAAATTATTTTCTACAGTAGTGTGGGGACACATGTGGTGAAAGTGACAGATGCATGCTGGCGTTAAGAGCTCCATATTGGTTATTTTAGTTTGACGCGATGATTTGCCTGATTATCAAAACAGCAGCAGTGCAGGCTGAGACACGCCGCTCACTGAGTCAGTTGAAACGCTTAAAGCTAATTTGTCTCTGAGTCATAACTCGGTCAAATCTGAACAAACATTTTTTGATTCAGTGTGACTTAACACTTTCTCAGGCATTATCTAGACGTCCTTTGCAAATGTCATACAATCACTTTAACATAATCAAAGTGTGCACGTGTAGATAGTTGTGTTGTCTTTTCTGGCAGGTTGTTCCTCTCCAGAGGTGCAGACATTGACATCATGAACAGGGAAGGAGACACACCTCTCACTCTTGCACGGCCTGATACACCAGTGTGGGTCGCGCTTCAGATCAACAGGAAGTTGAGGAGGGGAATAACCAATCGCATGCTTCGAACAGAAAGAATTATCTGCAGGTAGGTGTTGTTTAAATGAATGTTAATTCTATAATAAACTTAGTAAGTTGATTTTTATTCTTCTTGTTGTTTCCTGCTGTGTTTGTAATGTTTTACTTGCTGATCAACACTTTGGTGTCTCCTCTAGTGACATTGCACAAGGCTACGAGAATGTACCGATTCCCTGTGTGAATGCAGTAGATGATGAGGGTTGTCCTTCAGACTACAAGTATGTTTCAGAAAACTGTGAAACGTCTGCAATGAACATAGACCGTAACATTACACACTTGCAGGTAAAATTATATCAGGCTCTGGTTTCAGCTTCATTATTCTGTGTCTGTCAATCACAAAAATATATTATCTTCTTTTGAAGAAAACGTTTTATTACATGTACTCTCCTTTCTGTAGCATTGCAGCTGCACTGATGACTGCTCATCTAGTAACTGTCTTTGTGGACAGCTCAGTATCCGCTGCTGGTATGACAAGGTAAATATAACACCTGTAGGGAGAAACACTGTTTGGCAACACCTCAGTACTGATCTGGATTTCTTTCTTTAGCCTCAAATACCTAAAATATCTGTAATAAGAATGAACAATTTTAACCAGAGATTGGTATGAAAATGTGTATGTTTTTTAGGTCAATAACCAGAATCCATTGATTACAGAATAATTCAGTGTTACACTGATAGAATGACAGTAGGATCAGTTGGTAGATAGTGGTAATACCCGGTTTCCGTCACTTTGTTCTGTTACCAGGACCAGAGGCTGCTCCAAGAATTCAACAAAATTGAGCCTCCACTTATATTTGAATGCAACATGGCCTGTTCCTGTTACCGCACATGCAAGAACAGGGTGGTACAAGCAGGGATAAAGTGAGTATACTAAATATTTATCACTGCAGAGAGTTTCAGCTCCATATTTAAACTAATTCAGAATCTGCTCTGTTCACCACTATAATTGTTCAGTCATCTTGGCTCCTACAGTCAAACCTTCCTCTTCCTCCTTAGAGTTCGTCTTCAGCTCTACAGGACAGAGAAGATGGGCTGGGGTGTTCGAGCAATGCAGGACATTCCTCAGGGAAGCTTCATCTGCGAGTAAGAAAAACCTACAGTATCACCTGCCACACAACAGGTTGTTTTATATGAAAACCCAAAGGTGGAAGATTAAACTTCATTCGTCTTTCCACACAGATATGTCGGAGAGCTGATCTCCGATGCCGAAGCTGATGTTAGAGAAGACGACTCCTACCTGTTTGACCTGGATAACAAGGTGAACCTTTTTGTTTTGCTGTCACGCTTTGTAAAAGCGTGGGAATGAGAGGGTCAGGAATATTTCCATTAATCAATAATGAATAACTAATATAGTCAATGACTAGCCAGACATGATCCCATGCAGTCAGTACACAGAATAAATTAATAACTGCTGAGCTCATCCACCTGCTAGTTTCTTCCAAGTTTAACCTTTATAAATCACTTATCTGCTTAATTTGGGGACAAAATCTGCAATCTGTTTTACATCTTCTGCCACAGAGTAAGAACAAACAAACATCAGCTGCTGTTTGTTAAGCTTAGTTTTCCTGAATAATCATAGATTCCTAAAAGGATATATAATTTTGTGTCTTATGTTCAGGACGGGGAGGTGTATTGCATCGATGCCCGATACTACGGCAACATCAGCCGCTTCATCAACCACCTGTGTGACCCCAACCTCATCCCAGTACGTGTGTTCATGCTGCACCAGGACCTGAGATTTCCCCGCATCGCCTTCTTCAGCTCCAGAGACATCCTCAGTGGACAAGAGCTAGGGTGAGGAGTGGAGATGCTCATCATCACGTGCCGAGCGTTTATTTCATAATTTCACACATTACGTTACAGTTTTTTCCTCGATTCCATGTTTACTTACTCTGTATGGATATGTACGTATATGTATAATTAGCTACTCTAATAATTTGAACTCGTCTCTCTGTGCTTGTGTCAATAGGTTTGACTATGGTGACAGATTTTGGGACATTAAAAGCAAGTATTTCACCTGTCAGTGTGGATCAGAGAAATGCAAGCACTCTGCCGAGGCCATCGCCCTGGAGCAGAGTAGGCTGGCTCGGCTAGAGGCCTGCCCAGAATCGGGCACTGACTGCGGGGTGACCATGCTCGGAAACTCTTAACACTCATTCGCTGGACCTTAGATTTACATGGACGCGTCATCGTTAAATCGTTATGTTTAAAGTTCTGTGTTTAATGTATGGTGCTGTTTCTTTTTTGTTTTTTTTATATGTAAGCCTTAAAAAGACTTGTAATCGTGGTGGATATTAAAAAACAGGAGGATGCGTCATTCTGTATCTACAGTATTTATACTGTACCTCACTCTGTACTTTTACCTTGATACATGAAGTTTGTGCATTAGGAGCCTGCTTTCATTTAACAGTCGTATCTATACACATTTACTGTTGTGCCAACAAGCAGTGAAACACAGTTTAATCATGACTCAGCTTCTAGTCCATACTGTACTCCATGAGGTTAAGTTTTATTTGATGATTGTGTTCTTTATTTTTATACTTATTGTTTCCTTTGTCATATGTAGTTTAATAAATTAGCTCATGAGTTGCTCTTTGGGTTTTTATATGAAGTGTGGCATTTTTCTATCTTTTCAAAATACTGACAGTATTTAAATGACGGGGTTTGGAGAGAGATGTGACCGCTTGAGTCATGCACTGTCACCAGGAGGCCACAATGAAAACACAGAGGAGACAGCGATTAAAAGAAGAGATGCCACTCTGTCAACAACACTGCACGATAAAATATTTTCCTAAAAAGACTTTAAGACATAACAAAATGTTTAGATTTAGATATGTTAACCTACAAATCAAGTCAAAATGTCAACTGGCACTTGTAACTGGGGACTGTAACATGAAACACCCTCTATTATATGGACATACAGTATAGTAGTACAGACTATTAACATAATATTCATAAGTAGCTGTTTTGATGTGAAATTACAAGATGAACCAAACACTGTTAAATACTAATTACAAGCAGCAATTAAAAATCTTACATAACTGAAAGTACAGTAATACTGTGCAAGTACTCTAAGAATAATCTACAGTTCTAGACTTATTTAGTTATTACTGATTAATTGATAAAAAGTATATTATTTCCTTCTAAAATATATTGGAATAAAATTCAAAATGTATTTTTAACAAAGTAGGAATACTCAAAGTAAATGTGAGCTATAGCATAGTATAGTACTTATAGTACTTAAGGTACTTTCCTCTCGGTAGTGTTGCAGGACATTAAAAGCCAATGATTGTTTTTACTTTAAAATTAACAATTGTTCTCTAAACCTAAAGCATTGTTCTTTCAATCAAATGTAATGTCAATGAAAAATTATGAAATAGTGAAAAAAACTTTCCCACAGGTGACTTACTTTTAAAAGCTCAACCCCCTCATATATTAGCTGTTTTCTACGACGTTCAACAAATGAACGCATCAAACACCTGTTCTGCAACTGATGATGATGAATAAATTTACGTGGCAGTTTAAAAGAGGAGTGATTCCTCATTTCATCAAACGATCTCTGACACCGCGCAGGTGCGCATCCCTCAGCAGGTGTGCGCGTGTCGTCACCGCGTAGTTACACCTGCGAGGAGGAAAAAGATTTCCTAACTTGGTTGCCGTGTTCGCTCAGACACGGTGGAGCTCGTTTTAGGAGCTCGTCTGTGAAGTTTTAAGATCATTTAAGCGAAAAAAGTCGCGTTTTAAGGATTCGAGGAAGAAAAGGTGGAGGTGAAGGAGGGAAATGGGTAAAAAACGAGAGACAAACCAGGAGTCCTCCGAGTATGGTGAGTTGATACCATCTCTTAGTAACCTCAGAGCACTTGTTTACTGGTGGTGTAAATCACATATGAGCAGCAAAACAACTTAAACTAAGTAGCTTGACTAGTTCAGGTCACATTCACCTGCTTTAAAAGATGTAAATTCTGATTTAAGATTCGAAGATTTAAACCACAACCCGATTTTCTTTTCTTTTTTTTAAAATAGTGGCTTTAGTTTAGAATAATTTATTACTGGCATGTATAGTTTTGTCTGCTTATGCGTTTCTGTGTGTCCTCTCGTGTCAACACTGGCATCAATTAACATGGTTTAATGATGGTTTAGTAGTTTATTAACAGCTCGGTTATCAAATGATGCCACTGTTTGATTAGAGCCAAAACAAACAGGCGCCTTGACCTAAATAAGAAATACAGAATTAAAATAGCAACTTTGGTTGCTCATGTTTTTCTTGTTGTTTGGTCAGAGAAAAGTAAATGTAAAAAACATCCACCACAAGTTGACGTGGTGTATTTGTTTGTTTTGTCTGATTCACCAGCAGACGCATCCTGACTTATCCTAGTTTGGAAGTTACTTGTGTTTTTGGTTTTGCAGCTTGTATCACAACTACGAAACTACAGTGAGCTTTTCATATTCTGCTATAGTTGGAACATTTAACAATTCATCGCCATATTTACTTCCTGGACGGCCACAGGCACAAACTGTTCCCCAGAAAAACATTATAAAATGATTATAAATGATTATTGGAGCAAAGGTGTCCAATATTTCCTGGTGCAAGTTTGTCATCGCTCTACTTTTTTTTTATTGTTGATCAGACAACAAAAGGAAGTTGATGGGTCACTACTTTTACAGCACGTCATTATCCTTGGTCAGATAAACAGGTTACACACTAATCCACCAGAAGCACATTCTTACAAGGATGTAATTGCTCAGTGTTGTGTTGCTGATCTATCCAGATCTAACTTTTTCTTCATCATTGCCGGTTCCTGATGCTGTTTTTACCCACTCCTTTATTTAAATATAAGCTTTCTGACCTTGTACCTTGCTCATGGTTTACTGTGTTGGATTAGCAGAAATCCAGAAAACATAAAACACAGCTTTAAAGCATAAAAGCCGTAACTTATTAAACTAGATTCTGGCACGCTCTCAGGATGGAGGACACATCGTAGAAGATGCCTCTGAACAGGCTGTCCACTTTGCCCATCTGATAATCCGTCATTGTCAAGATTTTAACAGGACAAATTCTTTTCTGTGACAGTTTTCTGTGCACAGCATGTGCGTTTCCTGCTTGTTTAATTTCTGGTTTCTCGTGAATTCATTTTCACAAGTCTATTTACAATCAGGGAGGTTTTGTGAGGCTACAGTCAACAAACCGTGGATTTAGTTTCTCAAATAAATGACGCCAACACTATGTCAGTGCTGACAGTTTCATGGCATTACAGTGACTGAAACACAAAAAATGTCCACTCTTTGCTCTCCAGCTTTGTTTTCACATCTGCAGTTGTAAGAGTTGTAACTTGTTGCTCGTCTCAACACTTTTGCAAAGTGACTCTTTCAACATGTTTTTGGCCTTCGTGCCTCCATTGAAGTGACATCCGGGTTTTCTCCCCATGTTCCTCTTTGAGAATGGGTTTACTAGCAGCTCTCTGCTGTTACCAGTCTTCAAGAGGAAGTGGAACTCATTTTTTCTAGTGACGAGACCCCTGATTCCTGAGAGCTGCCAAAGCACTTCTTGTCGGCCACCAACGTTGGGTCACATGTTCCTCAGATACATGTTTCAAAAGCTTTTGAGGCTATGTAGACACTCAGTATGGAGACACGAGTGAAGTTGTGGCTGTTGTTGCAAATCATTGACCAGGAAATTTGTTAACGCTGCTGCAGGGGGAAAAGACTTGTTTTTGGTCCGAGCTTGTTAAAAGTTAATGTAAAAAGCTACAGAACCACAGATGGGTTTCATTTTTGAAAACGTAACATTCAGTCTGTTAAATGCTTTTATGAAGTAGTATCAGTTCATAATTAACCATGTTTATCTTATGCCTTCTGTGGATTTGCATTTTTCATGATGGTGGACTTTTTATTTTAGAGCAAGAAACTCAATTTAACGGATGAACATCTACTGAAACACTCAGTCTATGAGATGATCAGTATAACTAATGAATACCCACCATTTTCTGGTTCCAGCTTCTCAGATGTGAGGATGAGATGATTTTCTTTAGTGAACTGAACATTTTTTTAAAACTTTTATGTACAATTTAAATGCTAAAATGGATTAACAGTTGCACCTCTTCTCTTTATTAGTTGAAATTACGCAGAAAACAACTCTAATAATTTAATTAACTGAACATCTGTGATTGTGAGATGTTGTTTGGATAAAACTATTTTTTTTAATTATACATATACAATAATAGATTTACAGAACATTTTGAATTGAAACAAATCTTTAGTTGCATCCCTACTCTTCATGTTCTCTTTAAATATTATAACAGCATATATATATATATACTTATACATATATAAGTCACAGCAGTTGACTTTCCTCATCTTTATTTTTCTTCTGGGAAAGACAATCAGTCTATGAGTAATCTGCCGGTTACCAATTAACTGGGTTGTCATGTCTTTGTACACATGAATGGACAAGGGTGAGGCAAACCACACAGCCTGTACAGTATTTACTAGGATCCCTCATCATCCTTTCAGAGACTTGGTTCAACACAAATGTCAGATTTTTGTTTCAGGGGATTATGAAACACAAACTGGACAGCGAAACCAAATTTACGCTCGTTGAGATTCTTTGACCCTTCAGTCAAGGTCAGACGATGATCCCTCACACTCATCGTCTGAGCTTTACTGATCCTTGTTATAAAATTGTCCTGCAGTTTTCCCGTCTGGGATCAAGGTTTAATGGCTTTGCTTCACATTTTTACGAGGACATAAAAAAATAGAAGACGTTAAATGTGTTATAATCATTTTGCCATTTACACTTAACACACAGCAGTATCGTAGCAGAGCTGAAATATGATACATGCTAAATAACAGGAGCCAGATAAACAGGTTTCTTTGTTAGAAACGTTTTGAAGAGGGAGTCACTTTCTCGGTATGTTGGTGAAACATCTGATAAGCACAGACGTGGAAAGTGACTATTGATAAATCAGATTCTCCTGTGTCTGAGTAGTTTGTTAAAACAAGAGCTCCATTCATTTCCAACCTTTACTACCTACATTTATGATTTCTGTTGGTTTAAAAAGTACACTCCCTCCTTTTTAAACGTTTTACTACACCAGTGGAGACAGTTTCTAATTTTTTCTAGAGAACATGCGCCTTTCTTTTTCTGATATTACGTCAATCTGAGACTGCGCCCAGTATGAGCAGTTCCTACTTCTCTGCATCCTGTTTGAACATTTGCATCTCCTGACATGAGTCTGCTCACAGTGTTGACACTGTCTTCATTCTACAGCCTATTCAAATTACAGTGGAGATAATTTAACTCTAGGGGCTATGACAGGTGATTTTCATTGGTGAGCTGCATTGTTAAATGTGCATCCTGGGGACCAGTGTTTGAAACCAACACCTGCAAACTCCACCTCCACTTCATCATGTCACACTCTAGACCCACCAGGCCTCTCAGGCTCTCACTTATAAATGCTGTAAGAACTGGAGGGCAGAAATGCTGGTTCTCTTCTCAATCTTAATCACCTCAAGTGTGTATCTTTATTGGAGGCGGTTCAGAACCATCAGTTGTCTAGAGGTGTATTTGTGCTGGGTAAGTGATGAAAAGGTTAATAAAGGAGTGGCTGTATTAACCATCAAAATATTCTAACCAGTTTGTGTGTCTAACACCCAGTTCCATTAAAGTTGTAAAAGTTCCATTAAAAACAGAAAGCAATGAATTGCAAATCGCATAAACCCATATTTTACTCACAGAACATAGAAAACATCAAATGTGTAAACTGTGAGAATGTACCATTTTTAAGAAAAAAAAACACGTTGAAACACGTTTCAAAGAGCTGGGAGCAGGGCAGGGCCATGTTTACCTCAGTGTAGCATCCACTCAGTCTGTAAAAGTCAAACTGTGGAGACCAGCTGCTGGAGGCCAAAAAGATTATAAAATTTCAATTTGTCTGATCACAGAACAGTTTTTCACTTTGCCACATTTTAAACAAGCTTTGGCCCAGAGAAGACGGTGGCGTTTCTGGATTATGTTCATATATGGCTTCTTCTTTCTATGCTTTAAGTTGCATTTTGGATTGCACAGCAAATTGTGTTCACAGATGGTGATTTATGGAAATTGTCCTGAGTCCTTGCAGTGATGTCAATCACAGAATCATGCCTGTTTTTAATATAGTGCTGTCTGAGGGCCCAAAGATCACAAGCATCCAGTGTTGTGTATCAGCCTTGTTCTTTGTGCAGATATATTCCTCCAGATCCTCATAGTCTTTTTAGGCTATTACATATTAAAAGTCTTTGCAATCTTACTAAGTGGAACATTATTCTGAAATTGTTAGACGGAGCTTTTCACAGATTGGTGAACCACTGTCCATCTTTACTTATGTGGAGTTGGCATTGTAGATCCAGACATTATGCTTTAGTTGTGTAATGCAGCACATTTAGCTTAATTATATCACTTACATTTCATTAAAATAATTTCCTTGTTTGATAAGGATCACACTAAAAGCTGTGTTGTTTTTCCTGCCTGACAGGTTAAGGCAGTGATACACAGTAAAATGTCAGACACTCACAGATCTGACTCTTGTTATAAGAATGTTTCAAGTGTGGATCTCCTCAAGCTTTACATTTTCCTGTCAAAATTATTACAAACCCAATTCCAAAAACGTTATGATGCTATGTAAAAATTACATCAAAACAAAATGCAATGATTAGAAAATCTCAAGCCACTATTTTATTCACAATAGAACAAATCAAATGTTTAAACTGAGAATATATACAATTTTAAAAATAAAATAAAGGAATTTTTAAATTCATAGCAGCAATACTATTAAAAAAAGTTGGGACAGAGGTAACAAAAGGCTGGAAAAGTAAGTGGTCCAAATCGTTGTACTATGTTTTTGTCCAGATTTTATAGTGCGTCCCATCTTTTTTGGAATTGTACTTGTAAATGTTTGTGGCTGCCCTCCTCTGAAATCTTAGTATTCAAATTTCATTCAAATAACCCCGAGCTGCTGGAGACAATGCCCTGCCTCAAATATGATTGTTTTCTGTTTACTCTCTGAGCTGTGATTAAACAAAGATAAACAAACTCTC
>OMLM01013871.1:1829-14547 GCA_900302695.1 Helostoma temminkii | reverse complement strand
ATAACAAACCTTAACCTATTACTTGTAGTCTTCAATGTTTAGTGTCAAAATAAAATAATAATAATAATAATAATAATAATAACAATAACAATTCACAACATTTAAAACATTTTCTCAGTGGCCTTAATCACGACTAATTCTTTGTTCTTTGTTTGTTCAATTTATAAAGCTTCACTGTGTGTCTATACAGCAGTGAGGAAGACAAGTTAGGCCAAAATAGCAGATCTGAAATCCACTTAAGCTTTATGTAAGCCAGGCTAGCCTTAGGTTGTATGAGCCACATTACAGTCAGCTGCGCTCAGCTGTCAGGACAGATTTGTATTCCAGTCAGACAAAGTCTCCATGACCAGAAAGTGACTTGTGCTAAAGAAATATCAAACTTATTAATAATAATTTTTTAATAAAATATCTCGAAGGAGAAAGAGAAGCAAAGAGAGGAAATTCACTGCTAGGATTCAGAGTAAATCTGTCATATGTTTAGCCTGATTTCAAACAATAACTTGTGTCTGGGTCGTAACTGCTGAGATCAACGTGTCCCAGATATGTGGCCACTCAGTGGAAGTATGCCGTTTGAACTTTAGGCATCAGTGACAGATCACTCCAGTTACATTCTCAGTAAAATCGGATGGGTGCGATTGCCTGGCTCCAGTGAATAACATAAGAGAGAAGCAGCAAGTAGCAAAGCCCGACCTCATTAGGCATGAAGACCCCCACCCCATCACCACCCAACACTTATCTCCCAGCACCATAACACAGTTCCACCCAGTCTGGCTAGTAAACACAAGCTGGGTGAGAGACACTACCCCATGCTGGGCCACGTTATAACACCTACCAAGATTATACTGCAGTGGTGTAAAAATAACCACTCAGACCTACAAGTTGTCATTTCAGTTTCCACACCTCACGTGCCAACAAAACATGTGTAGATGCAAACATGTAAATGATAAACAGAAAGGTTGGCCATGTGTTGAAATGGTCGGTATTACTGTATCTAGACAACATTTAGGTGTTGTGAAACCATGTAGTGTCAGCGTGCTATTAATTACCCTACTTGGAAACAGAAAGGTGTAAAATAACAAGAGCTACAGCAGCAGAACAGGGGCAGGATTTTAGAAGGGCACAACAGGATACCCTAAACTGTAGCTGGAGACACTCACCTGGTTGCCGTCCCCAGTCCCAGGTCTCAATTATGGAGTGATGTACGGATGATGATGTTTCCTCCTCTTCTTTCTTTTCTTTGTCATTGGGTTCATCCTTCTTCTGAGCTCCAAAGCAGTCAGTGCAATCTTCTGAAAGAGTCGAAATAAATTCTCACATTAATTTTAATTTCAATCAGTAAAGTTAAAACACCATTCTTATCTCTGTGCTGCATTACAGCAATGTGTAAGTCTATCAGAAAGACTGAACATGTATGAATCCAGTAATCTCAAAGAGCCCTACCAGGGTGAGCTGATTCTTCTCCATTGAATGTTATCTCTTCATCCTTTACCATTTCATTCCACATCTCACTCAGTCCCTCTGGAGAGAAGGCACGCTGCCACAGGAAGTAGAAAACACAAAAATCAACACACAATTATCAAATAAAAGATATTCAGTGTTGCATGTGTTTAGTTTATATAGTCTGCATGAACAGTCATAGACAGGTTACTATTACATTATGATGACATCACTATAAAATACCAACTAAAAACAGATGAAGTGTCTCCAGTAATTATCTTTTAATATAACTAATTCAATGTCTGTTATTTGCTTGTATTTCTTGTCTTTGTGTTACACCATTCATTCCCAGACTTGCATTACTAAGAAATGTTCACAGGGGGAAAACCAGCTCTTGATTTAAAGACTCTGATGTCTGAAGAATCAAAAACATGCTCACTGATTATACCAGACCAGACACATTACACTAGTTGTGTGTGTTATAACAAGGTGCCTTATTAAACCACAGTTTTCATCACTGCAGAGAGCCCTAATGATGGAAAAACAGTCTCCATAACTTTAAGTCATAATTTGGTAGTGCAATCCAATTTTCCAATCCAGGGTGAGTTTGGACAGGCTACAATTAGTGTAAGTCAGAGCAGAAAACTCTCTGCACAGCCCATTTTGTAGAATAACACAGTCAATTCAGGATCTTATCTCCAAATCTTCTCCAAACTCATCATATACAGTATTAATAAAAATTCATAATCACTAACAACATTAGTGTGTTTTCACAACACTAACTTACTGTGTAATTGTTGGCTACACTTTTCATAAACACAAGAATGACACCTGAAAAGCAATAATTATCAACAAAGACTGGATCCAGCCTGCAGACCAGTAGAACAAATCCAGCCCTTTTTTGCAGTTAAACTTTGAACAAGTATCTGATTATTTTAATGCCAACTAGTTTTGAATTGTCTGGAATCATAAAAAAAAAAAAAACCTTAGAGACTTTGAAGTGTGTTCTCACCATAATCCAATACAGTCTGACAGCAAAGAGTCTTAGAATAAAGTAGAAGTACAGTCAAGCAAATAGGTGAAAATAAGAACTGCAAGCTTGCATTGATTTTCACTATTTCCCAGGCACATGTGCCCAAACTGACGACATTTTAAGCTTTCCTTTTAATTGGAAAGGACATTAATTTTCTCCTTTAAGCCATAACTTAACATACATACATACCTGTAAGTCTATCTTTAGCCATTTGTCATGAAATCTCAGCTGAGCATCAAGAGTAAAAGATGGAGAAGGCATCTTCCCCTCTCCTGGCTGCAAACGCAGCCAACCTGCAAAAGGTAACCATTCTGTTAAAACTAACAAAGCTACAGTTACATGAGAATCAGTTAGGGACAACTGAATACAGTCAATGTAAATCAGTAAAGGTCAATCATATTGCTCCAGTTTGCAGCAGAATGAATACAAATCAGTCACAGCGAACTGTTTTAAGAAAATCCACCTTTATGGTGAAGTGCACCAGTATAAATATCATCATGCAAATGTAAACAAAACTCAACACCAATTCTACCAATTCTTAAAACATAGCCTATGTCTAAAAACACTCCACAACTAAATGACAAGTCTTTAAATGCACAAATAAACATTCCAGATTAGAGTAGATTATGGCTGCAATATTTTATTATGAATGGTTCAGATGCAGTAACATTATACAAAACGCTACCTTTGATCAACCATATCAGCTATAGATATGAATATATACCTGTAATTTGTATTGCTTCATAATGAAAACACTATTATGCTGTGCAAATTGTGCTGTGGATCAAGGGAAGAATTTTAGGCCAGAGATGTACACATAACTATTAGAGTATAAGGCGTTGAGAAGAAAAACGAGAATGTAACCATAGCATTAGTTAAATGCTAGCAAGGGCACGGTCTCTGAACACCTTGATACAGTGATTTAATTTCGTTTATCTTATATAATGAGAGAAACGCCTGCAGCAAGTAACACCACACACTGACACAGCATCACTACGATATTAATGCAATACCTAATGCTAGGTAACGTTCACAGCAGCTTGGTGACTTAAGGCTAACTACCTAGCTTGCTAGACAGCTAACCTATTAGTTACACAGCGGTAGCTAGCTTGCTAAGCTAATGCTAAACAAGCTCTTGTCATCCACGCAACGACGTACAAGCTTCCGAGACATGACACCGAACCGACTGAGATGCAGCGTTTCGTTCGGAAACGCCGCGGCCATTGTGAACATTTTGACGACAAATAACCTACCTGTCTCTTCTCGAGCTATTCTCGTCGCCTCAGCTGCTTCGCTGCAAACAAGACGTTCATAATGGAATTGATTGACAGGTCGCGAACCAGGGCACGAGGCATAGAAACAAATTACGTACTTATAACAGTGAGTTTGGAGCGCGTGATACGTATCACCAGAGCTCGCCGAGGCGGGCCTTCTAGTGAAGAGATCAGTGTTCACGGCGTGCACTCCGCCCGCTCGTGCTGCCCAGTATAGTAAAGTGTACCCCTCTTTTGGACCCGAGGCGGGACATAGGATGGGCGGGGTTGGCCTGGAATTAATAACCACTGTCCGCAAGAGGGTGGTGTGACACAGGTAAAGAGTGGGAGCTATTTATTTCACAAATTATATAAATATTAACTATAGTAAATATCAAAACTACTTCACACAGAGAAATAAAAAATGTGTTTGGAAAGGAAAGGACATTTCGTAGTAACGGCCGCGAGAGTGCAGAAGCTTCCGAAGAGTATGACATTTTGGAGATGAAGAAAACATGTCCGTATGAAACTGAATTAAAGTGCATGTTGGAGATAAATGTGGGTGAACAGTAGGTGAAGGTGTAACTGTTAACAGACAGCGACATGCGACAGTGCAGCCGGCAGTTCCAGCAGCCGCACATGCGCAATGCTCCGTGTCTAACTCAAACCAGAAGGACTGTGGACATAGACAATTGTATGAGTGTGGACACACAGACACCCTGCGGTTATCATGGCTTCTGAGTCGAAACCAAGTGCTGTCCCGCTCCCAGTTTATGGGATAGCAATAGCTGTAATATCAAGTTTCATCAATGGGTCGACATTTGTGCTTCAGAAAAAGGGGATTTTACGCTCCCGCGAGAGAGGTAAAATACTTTGCACTGAAAGATACCAGTTTTACTGAAGACCACCCTCCATGTGTAGAGGCGGGACAGACATAAAATGATTTCATTTGAATCGTAAACTACGAGTAAAGCACCGTGTCTCCTCTAGGAGTGTCCTACCTCAGAGATGTGGTGTGGTGGAGTGGAACAATGTCCAGTATGTATATCGCCCTCTGTCGGCACATTACATTCCCAGTTTAAATCTAAATGTTCTAATACATCTGTTCATTAATCTCCTAAGTGATTATTGGTCAAATTGGGAATTTCCTGGCGTACAATGTGGCCCCTGCTGTGATAGTTACACCACTAGGAGCCCTGGGAGTGTTATTTGGGTAAGACACAGTTTGATCCTTACATCTATTTCTTGGGTTTACCATGACACTGTGATCGGTTGAACTAGAAACATACAATGTATATATACAGTTCCTGTTCTCCTTTTCAGTTTATTATACATGCTTAGGTATTGTGCAGCCGCAGTAGTACAAAGTTCAGGAACAAAGTGAGTCACAACAATAAGTGATGTTGTGAGATCATATTGTGAGTCATAAGAAGAAGTAGAAAATCACACCAGGGTTTGTCCTTATCTGACAGTGTTGATAGTCTGGTGCTCACTGCTTCAAGGCTATAACTGAGCAGTATGTTCATAATTTACTTTATTTATCTTTCTACACTATGTAAAATAATTCTTTTTCTATTTCTAAGTGACCTCAAACTTTTGCACAATAGTGTTTGTTTGTTTTTTGTTTTTTACAGGTAAATAGGTGGAAGGATAAACTGGTCAGTAGAATAGTTGCAGATTAATTTTCTGGTGATTGACTAATTGATTGGTCAACATTTGTTTGTGTGTAGTTACAGGAAGCACCATTAGACCTGTAATGTCTCTGCTGCCACTGTAGCTACAGAGCATATTTGTCTCGCAGGAGCTGATTTTTGCAAAAAAATCAATGAACTTAAATTATTTTTGAATTGGTTAATTAATGCATCCTGTGCATGGATTTATTTAATAAAGAAAAAGGTCTTATTATTCCTACTAGTTTCCTGTCATTCATTTAAGGTTTGACCACTGTGTGGTCTTAAAAAGTCTCACATTTGTGCAGCTCACCGCTGCAGAAACACTCCTAAAATGATTCATTATAAACATAACATAAAGTGCAGAAGACAGGTGCAAAGTCAAGATTTAAGAAGCTCCACTGTATAAATGCTCCTCCGAATTGCTTAATGTATCTTGCAAAGAGCTGCTGTGTTTCTGTGATGCAGGGCTGTGCTGGCTTCTCGAGTCTTGAAGGAGCATTTGAATATCCTGGGGAAGCTCGGCTCAGTGTTATGCTGCTGCGGCTCTGTGGTGCTCATCATTCATGCACCTAAAGCAGAGGCTGTGACGTCGAGACTGGAGCTAGAGGAGAGGCTGTTAGACCCAGGTGACCTTTAAAGTCATGTTTGTTGAAGTTGTTGCCTTTAATTTACTTTAGTAAGTAGATAATTGTGTTCTTTGGGGTTATTTAGGATGAAACACACCGTGAAGGTCGAATGAGGAAAGTAAAACGTGCCGTTACATAGTTCAGTGCAGTCCAATTACTGTCAACTCTTTTATTTGAACTCAAAGTCAACGTGAACTTTATTTCTCCTTATAAACATACAGTATCACAAATTTGTAAAAGAAGATCTCACTAAAATGTTTTCTCTTCCTGCAGTGTTTGTAATTTATGCTCTGCTGGTGGTCCTGGTCCTGATCACTCTAATCGTTTGGGTTGCACCAGCTCACGGCACATCCAACATCATGGTGTATGTAGCCATATGTTCCCTCCTGGGAAGCTTCACTGTCCCCAGCAGCAAAGGCCTCGGCCTTGTGGGACAGGACGCGTTTGACGAAGGGCCGACGAGCAGCAGAGCTCTGACTCTCTTCCTGGGATTGCTGGGAACGCTGGCCGTCAGCATCCTCATACAGTTCTTCTTCATCAACAAGGCCTTGGAGTGTTTCAGCTCCAACATGTTTGAAGCCATATACTACGTGACGTTCACATCCACCGTGATATTTGCATCTGCTCTTCTGTTCAAGGAGTGGACAGCGCTGACTGTAGCAGACAGCCTCGCCATGCTTAGCGGTTTAACAACAGTGTGTGTCGGGGTCGTTTTACTCCGCATTTCCCAAGAGGCTGTAATTACTTGGAAGAAGAAGAAGGAGGCACAGAAAAAGACGAACTGACTGAGATGCGTTTGTAGTTACTTAACTATTGAGCCATTTCCTGTTTATACTGGATTTGTGCTCCAGTTTAAACGTCCAAACCTATATTATATTTATAACCATCTAACATTTTACCGCTTAGTTACTGTGTAACAGACAAATATCACAAATTCTTTTCATGCAGATAATCATTCCTACTTTAATTTCATTTATACTTGCAAATGCAACTTTCATCTTCATGGAGACTAATATTTCACTTCAGCTTAGTGTTTTTACTCACTTACAACAGTTCTGTTTACATTCATCTAGTGTTCCACTCGAGGCTTTAATGGGAACCATAAATGTTCTCTCCTATCAGAGCCAGACTGTCCTAGTGTTAAATCGCCTGCGCTGTTACTTATTCAGCGTGCCTATTAATTATTCAGTGTAATTTCAGATGCAGACTCTTTAGTGCAGGAGTTGTATCAACAGTGACTGAGTATTTTGTCTAATGGATGGATTTGTAAAACTATTACACCGAATGTGAACTCTTGTTCTGTGGCTACATGTGTAATGTGTAATTAAAATTTGGCTTGTGCATTATTTACTTACATTCTAACGTTGCTTACACTTATTTATGCTATTGCATGTGTTATGAATGGGTAACAGACGTGTAGCTCCACCCACATAATGCTTGGCCTTTTTCCATCTTTATACAGTTATTTCCATACGCTGTCATGTTTCTGGGTTAAAGTCCAGATGATGTCCACTGGAGGAGTGTCAGCTAGAATCAGAGAGATGTTTAAATACAGGGACTGCAGAGGGAGGTTTGTTTATATATAGATACACTTCCCAAAATCAATTCACAGGAGTTAAGTAGTAAATCAGATGGGTCACTTTTTAGGAATCTGAACTAAATGTTTTCCACTGTTCCTCTCTGAAGATGGTGATGTGGTTAATGTTGTCAGTAATGTGTCAGAAAATATTAAAAGATTGTCATTATAAATTCTCAGTGACCATATTTAAACCTTCTGGTGTCTCATCAGACCAGCAGCCCCAAACTATTTAAATTCATTGTAGAAGCTGAAAGCTGAGAATATTTGACATTTTGGCCAGAACAAATGACTGAAAGTGTTCAACTGATCCGTACATTGTGTTCATGAGTTGACAGCAGAAACTGCTGAACTGGAATCTCTAGTTTCTTCTTGTGTCGCCTGCGGATTTACATTCAGTGATTTCTGCTAGTGTTCACCGAAACTTATTGTCTGTGCCATTAAACTAACGCGTTTTAATTCACCACACGTTTTTCTTGTCATGGTGTTATAATTCACATTATTAGTAATGTACAGCCCATGACTCTTAATACTAATGTGAGTTTTTGTAATTGTGTATAATAAATAAATGTGTAATAGCGCAAATAAAAATGTAATAAAAGTTAATAAGCGTGGAAGTGATTAGCAGCAGATATGTCTCTGTGGTTCTGGACTTCAGCCTGCGGAGGGCACACACAGTGCAGCGGTCACGTCTCCGGTGATAAGCAGAAGAAGAGTCTCGCAGTGCGACAGTCGTCAAGCGGTGTCTGTGCCGTTGGAGTGTGAAGAGAGTATGGTTGGTTACAGAGCAGAGAAGAGGGCTATCTGTTAGCCAACTTCAGCTGTCTTATTTTTGAGAGGACCAGCCACCTGTGAACAGGTATTTAACGCTCGTTGTGATTCTCGGTCAACTCTTCGTTAATGCTAACTAACTACCTTCGCTAGCCAACAAGCTAGCCTCCGTGCGACTGTAGCTAAGCTAACGTGGTGTACGAGGTAGTTAGCTTATTTGCTAGCAATTTAACATGATCTAAACGTAACGCAGTATTGCTGATGGCTTTCTTGTGTCACTGTAGTGTTGGCAGTAGTCCACTGTCATTTAATAGTCAGTTAATTATTACACTAACTCAGTGTGTGGGTGATTTCAGCTAGCTCGTTAACTAGCTTCAACTAGCGTCCCCAGGTTAACGTTAATATTAACCTCAGTGGTGTGTCAGAGCCTGAATTTCTGCTTGTAGGACAAAGGCGTTAAGTGTGTTACACCCAGACACCTGATTGGCTATTACACAGTTTTTCCTGTGTGTTTGCGTGGGACCAGCCCGCACTGAAACTAGAGAACCTTAGTCCTTATTGAACTGTTACTGATGGATTCTTCCCACTCGCCGAATTACGGTTTTCCAGTTTGTAATGTCTCCTGTGGAAACGGTATGTCACTGCTTTAATAATGATGTTACATTTAGTAGTTTCCCACAGCAGTTTGTTGATGTTTTGTCTTCACTGTTCTTTGCTCTCAGGTGTCTGGGCTGGCCAGAACTGTACTTTTGGTCAGCATCTGCACTGTTTGGTGGTAAATGTGACAAACAGCAACACATCTAGCCTCACTATGGGTCAGGACAAGGGGAAGTATGATTTTTACATCGGTCTGGCATTAGCCATCAGTTCCAGCATCTTCATTGGAGGCAGTTTTATCCTCAAGAAGAAAGGACTTCTGAGGCTGGCAAAGAAGGGATCAATGCGTGCAGGTAGGAACCTTTTCTGAGTGTGTAACGCACATCAGGGCTAACCAAACACCAGGGAATTAACTGCAAAACTTTATCAGCAGAGTTTAGCCACTGGCATCAAGAAACGGGTAGTCCTGCTCTGGCACCTGATGTCCGACACTCCCTGCTCTAGTGATGCAACACTGACTAATCTAGTAGTCAAACCAGTGCAGACGGTCTTTTAACACACCTGATGATGTCTTAAAATACATTTCAGGCTTGCCTGGATCTGTTACCTCGTGTAGGGTGTGTTTGAGAGTCAACAACATTCTTTTAATTCCTAGCAATCATTAACTTTACTATGTCACTTGACCTTCAAATCTAATGTATCAGCCTGTCATGTAGGCCTGTACGTAAGTCAGATTTTGCTTAGATGCTCTTGTTATTTAAATGAGTGTAAGCTCATGTTCTAAAATGTTTAATTTTTGCTCTTCAGGCCAGGGTGGTCATGCATATCTGAAAGAATGGCTATGGTGGGCTGGTTTACTATCAAGTAAGTGATGATGCTAGTTAGAAATATAATTGGATACAACATCCTTTGGTTCTGCTGCAGATGACCAGAGTCAAACTGGGCTAAAGTTGGTTGAAAACATGATTTTCATATCTCTAATCAAAATTGGTTGGACTTAAAATTACTATTTGGGTGCAGTAGATTTACTTGTTGAAAAATGTCATTATAACCATTAACCAACCTCACCTCAGTGTCAGTGTTTTCAACCAAGTTTAACTGTTTTAACTTGGCCTGTCTGTCAATAATGTGTTTGAATGCTTTGTAGTGGGAGCTGGTGAAGCAGCCAACTTCGCAGCATATGCCTTTGCTCCTGCGACTCTGGTGACCCCACTGGGAGCCCTCAGCGTGCTTGTCAGGTACAGATGACTCACTCCATCAACTGGACAATTGAACCTTGTCTACACTGACATTTTCCTTTTGTTTGCAAACTGATTTGTGAAGTCGCTGTAGCTGACCGTGTATATCACTTTGCAGCGCGGTGCTGTCATCGTACTTCCTGACGGAGCGGTTAAACCTGCATGGGAAGCTCGGCTGCCTTCTCAGTATCCTGGGCTCCACCACCATGGTGATTCACGCTCCGCAAGAGGAAGAGATCAACAGTCTCGAGCACATGGCCAAAAAGCTGGTTGATCCAGGTACAGAAGAGACCTTGTCCTGTGTCTTGTAATTTCTTGTATCAATATTTATCTTGTACTTTCATTCTGACTTTATTTCAATGATTTAATGAAAATAACAGACATATGCCAGAGCTAGTGTTTTTTTTCATTTGTTTGAATGCTGATTGCCACTTTCCTAACCCTAGCACCCCTTTCTACTCCATTCACAGGGTTTTGCGTCTTTGCAACTCTTGTCATTATCGTGGCCCTTATCTTTATATTTGTTGTGGGTCCTCGCCACGGTCAGACCAATATCCTTGTCTACATCACGATCTGCTCAGTAATTGGGGCACTATCAGTATCCTGCGTCAAAGGGCTGGGCATTGCCATAAAGGAAGCAATCGCTGGGAAAAACATACTAAGAAACCCATTGGCATGGTTGTTGCTTGTGTCTCTGGTGGCCTGCGTGAGCACACAGATCAACTACTTAAACAAGGCTCTGGACATATTCAACACCTCCCTGGTGACTCCCATCTACTACGTGTTCTTCACCACATCAGTGCTCACCTGCTCCGCCATTCTCTTCAAGGAGTGGGAGCACATGGGCACAGACGACGTGATCGGTACCCTCAGCGGCTTCCTCACAATCATTGTGGGTATCTTCCTGCTCCACGCCTTTAAAGACATTAATGTTAGTTTGGCTAGTCTCGCTGTGTCCATGAGAAAGGAAGAACGGGCCATTCCTACAGCCAACGGCATGGTCTCTCACAGCACCTATGAACTGCTACATAATGAGTCCACAGAGGATATGGAGGACAGAGAAATGGGTTTGTCCTTCGACAGCGTCTCTAGAAGAAATGGGGCGGTGATGTCGCCTTTGGATCATTAAGGAACCCTTTTTTCAGGTCCTTATGACTCAGTGGTGTTGTTGTAGACATGATGTATGAAAATGAGACAATCAGTTGTATGGGGGAAGCGACTTGGACAGACCAGTGGATTGTACTGAGCGTTTTAATTTGCCTTACTTTTCTCTGAATATGGCCTGGTCATATTCAGATCCAGTTAGAACTTAATTTCATTCCTCTGTAGCGATGTAAAAAATTCTTTTTAAAGAAATAATTTGTTGTACATGCATATTCATGCACTGACTTTCTATAAATCAAAAAGGTTTTAAAAAATATATGTATATATATGAGGTCCTGCTGACAATGACTACATTCTGAAGGAAACTATAAGGATCACTTTAATTTGAGTTTTTGTGATACTTGAATAATTTTTGTTGGGAATCATTCTGAACTTTTTTTGTAGTGTTTACATGAAAAGCTCTTGAGATGGTGGAACAGATTTGTTACGTATTTATTGACTTAAAATGATTAAAACATTTGAAAAAACATAGCAGTGAATAAATGCCTAACATGAGTATGAACTATGTTACTTGTAAAATGTTTAGCATGCATGTTCAATAATATAGAAAATACAATTTACTTTCACCTTCACTTAAAATAGGTAACTGTTCACCCCTAATAATCCACCACTGCAAACCCTTAAATATTCATCTCATAAAACTCATTTCCCTTCCCTGATCTATCGTTTTCGGCAAGTATAAAACAAATAGTTTATCCAAACAGGAGAATTATCTATTCATTTCTGATAAGGCACAAGTGAATACAAAAAAATAATTCTGACAAAAATGCGGCCCAACTTCCTCACATTTAATGGTCCTTCGTTACTAAAGACCTAAAGTAAATGAAAAGGAATCATTGAAGAAAGTCTGGTAATGCTGACAGTGTTTGCAACTTCATGCTGGTCCACGGTATCAACAGTGACAGCAGCAGTGCTTCAGCTGCTGGCAAGCGACTGGTGTATCGGTGGCTGGAAGCATCGGACGTGTTCGACCGGCATATTCTCTCCATCTCCAGACTTCAGGTACTTGTTCAGGATTGCAAAAATCTCATCATTTAGTACTTGGAATTTGCGGATTCTGTCCACCATTTTCTTCAGTGGCTAAAGGGAAGAAGAAAATATGAATATGCTAAGGAGGAGTGAAATACATGTGCAGTATTTTGGCAAATCAGTTTAGAACTTTCATTTACATTTATTCACTTGTCTTGTTGAGAGTCAGACACTACAACAGCAGTACAACCAGTTGGCATAAAAGGGAAACGCTAGCCTGGCTGTGCACAAATAGAGCTATCAGAGTGTCTCCAAATCACTAAAAACACCTGTTTTTATTTTTATTATTATTTTTATTTTTATTTTATTTATTTATATTTT